>CM073770.1:5939120-6179873 GCA_037158775.1 Hetaerina titia | reverse complement strand
CTACGAATCAGTCCATATATGGCCTTCTTTCCGCATTTTCCGAATTTTCATAATTACGAAAATAGTTCCTCGTAAAATAGTTCCACATTAATATTGTCCACCCCCACAGCCTTATTTGCTTTCATCTCCTTTAATGCCCTTTCTATTTCATCGCCGAGTATGCCTGGACCTAAGCTATCTTCTTCTACGTCATGTTCCTTTTCTATGTCTAACCTTGTCGGCCTAAGTTCTTTACCATACAGTGTTTCTATATGTTCTTTCCATTTCTCTTGGATTTTTTTCTGGTTCAACTATTATCTTACCCCACTTATCTTTAACCGTTAGCACAGATCTTGCCTTCTTACTTCCCGATAATGACTTTTACTTACGATATACAAGGTTTATTTAAAAAACAGCTAGTACGTAGCACTTAAATGGTATTTAAAAAGCTCTTTTTTACAGAAATGGATTCGTAGGGCGAACTGTTGGAGGAGATGAATCCATGTAAATCTGGAAACATCGAGATAATGGCGTTTAGGAGGAGGTCATTTGATCACTTCGTGCAAATGGAACAATTAGGAAGCCTTATAATGAAGAAGTTGACCGTGAAAACTACGATTACCCTAAAATGGCGTGTTCGAATTGTTGCTAAGCAACTAAACAAAACTTTGTTTATCAGGTTTTTTCATCTGACGTCATTTTAACTGCGATTCGGTAATCTTTGCCATCCTACACTCAACTGTTTGCTTTTTTGTCATTCCGGGCAATCACGAATGACATCTGGCGTTTATCGCTCGTTGATATTTTGAAAGCTAATAAATCTCACTTGACGCGGAAAATTAATTGGATAGCGGTCTGAACCTCGTGGCAAATGATGAATCCGGCAATGGCAGACGAAAATGGACCGAATCGCCAGCGATCTCGGCATATTCACAAGGGGAAACAATATGGAATCTTGATGTCTGTTGCTTCCACGCTACGTCTCCAAAATATTAGTTAAACATTTCAGAAATATTTCACGGTATTTCGATTCCCTAAGCCTCTAAGTCAAACATAAATCGGGATATAATTCATAAACCACATCTTCTATAACTTGTCAAAATGATGTGCGAGAGTTTTTCTCAGAGTCATGAAACAGCATAAAATACTCTACTTTCACCTATTTACACCTCGAGGACTACAATTAAGATCTCTAAAACGGCTACTGTGGAAACTGACATTTATCAAGATATCGCTTAAAATTGATCCAAACATTAAAAATACAATACACAAGTATAATGATTTTGTAAGTCATTGTAGAGTTCACTCAATACTAATTCCAAATGCGCAATTATTAGAACTACATATATATATATATATATATATATATATACACTTTTTTGGAAAAATATTCCTTCAAACTCGCCCAATACACCAGTCATTCTGAGTTTCTTTCGTCGTGTATAACACTAGGCATAATCCCCAATGGTCTACGTACGAAATTCCCCATTTCAGGTTTACCTCCCCAGTTTCGTCCCTCCTTGAACACAATAACATTCCAACACTCATTTTTCCTCTGTCATTTCATACGAGATCAGTACAATCATCTCATTGCCACATACTATAACTCAATTTACTCCCTGATTAAAATCATTTCCCTGGCCGCCCCACATTTCCTTTACAAAGTAGAAGAGACTCTGAGAGCGTCCGCGTGCTCACTACAATATCGGCGTCAAAAATTACTTACAAAGTTATCCTCTCTCTGTAAATCACACTTCAGAATGGGTCTGCGCCTACCCCTCTCCCTAGCCACCCCTCCCCCGCCTCCCCCTCCCCTACACCTCTACAAACCAGACCTGGTTACCATCTATAACCTCCCCCCGCCGACCTCTCGCGGGGTTTTCCCCGAGAAGTACCCGCATTCTAGAGTCTCTATACCCGCCGCCCCCATGCCGCCAGACGATGAGACGGACTCCGTTAGCCACGTGGTTAATCTTTCGTCCAAACCCCTTAACCCAAATCAAACTTCTCTTTTAAACAAGGGCCTCTCTTTCACCCCCACCCTCAGAGTAAACCACGTAAGAATTCTCGCCGACGTACTGCGTTTTTGCCGGAATCTCCGGTGGAAGGCTTTTTGGGAGTCGCAACCGGCACCCCAGCAAATCTCCAAACCCCTTCACAACGCCTTACAGAAATTCAAGCCGGCTTCAGCCCAAGAACCCAGTCCCCTCCCCTCAAATCATCCAATTGAAATTTTTATAAACCTTCTCTTGTCCAGAATCGCCAACCCGTCTTTCCTCAAGTCCCTTAATCCTCGGTCTAACCTGTCCCCTACCGAATCCTCAGAGCAAAATAATTTAATGAAAAATCCTAACATCATCATTACTTCCGCAGATAAAGGGTCAACGGTTGTGGTCTTAAACAGATCAGACTACATTAGGGAAGCTGAAACACAACTCTCTGACACCTCTTCCTACCAGCAAATCCCCGAAGATCCAAATCCCGCACTTCAGGAGGACCTAATTGAATTTCTTAGTGCCAATGGGCCGAATGAGGGTCTATCTCCTTCAGACTTAGCCCTCCTCTCCCCTCCCCACCCACGCACTCCTCATTTCTATATCCTTCCGAAGATTCACAAGCCGGGTAATCCTGGTCGACTGATTTTATCCTCCCGTCACTCCCCAACAGAAAGAATCTCGGCATTTGTAGACCACTATCTCCAGCCGATTGTCCAGGCCCTACCATCATTCACTAAAGATTCCTACCATTTCCTGGATAGATTAAATTCTATCTCCCTCCCTCCAGATGCCGAGATCATTATGGCCACTATAGATGCCACGTCCCTGTACACATCCATTCCCCACTCAGAAGGTCTCTCCGCCCTCCAACACTACCTCTCCCAACGCCCTGAGCCACACATCCCCAGCACAGATTTTCTCCTCAGCCTTTCCGAGTTCATTCTTACCCGCAATTCCTTCTCCTTTAATGATAATTTCTACCTACAAATCAAGGGTTGTGCCATGGGTAGCAGGTTCAGCCCGTCCTATGCAAACCTCTTTCTTGGTCTCGCGGAGAATAAATTCCTGTCACAACAACCCCTGAAACCGCTATTGTGGCTCAGATATATTGACGATATTTTCCTTCTCTGGCCACATGGTCCTGATTCCCTGAAAACTTTCATTTCCAACCTTAATGCTTCGTCCTCTATCTCCTTCACGTCTACAGTTTCCTCCTCCCAAATCACCTTCCTAGATGTAAACATATCATTTATAGACCATAAATTTCACACATCCGTACATATAAAACCCACAAATAAACAACAGTACTTACATTTTAGCAGCTGTCACCCATACCACACCAAACGTTCCATTCCTTATTCCCTTTCCATAAGGGGTCACAGAATTTGCAATAACCCTGACTCCCTAGACAATTTCCCCATAAATTTACACCATTCCCTCCTCAAACGAGGTTATCCTGAATCCCTCCTGAATAAGAGGATCCGTAGGCATACTTACACTCCCAGACCTTCTACCACCGCGAAAAACCACCCTCTTTCAATTTGTACCACGTTTCTCCCTGGCCTAGAATCTCTCCGTTCTATCCTAAAGGACCTCTATCCTATCCTCAAAAACCACAATTCCACCACCAACCTTTTCCCCAAATGCCCCTCTGTCACTTTCAAACGCCCCGCCAATCTATCAGATCTTCTAAAATCTACCAATCCACTTCTTAAATCCTCGCCCCGTTCCAAAATCACTCCCAGACCCTGCAATAAACCTAGATGCAAAACATGTCCTATTTTCCTAACCAGAATCCCATCCCTCTCCCACCCGCTCTTTAACTCTCTCCCACCAATTCCCTACTCCTCGTGTACCTCCAGCAATGTTGTCTACCTACTCAAGTGCCCACTTTGCCCTGCCTTTTACATTGGACAGTGTACCACACCCCTCAATATTAGAATCAATAATCATAGAGCCTCATGCAACAATTCCTCCCTTATTGGTATGCTCCCAATCCCCAAACATGCCTCCGAACACAACGCTGCCTTTGACCAATGTTTTAAAGTATCCGTCTTAGCATCCCTCCCACACTCAGACCCTCCACTGAAACTCAAAACATTAGAGCTAGCTTTCATCTGGCTCTTGGATTCCTGGAATGGCCCAGGTATTAATATTAGACATTAATTGCCCCCTTTATGCATATTATTTCATCCCCCTCCGCCCCCAACAACTTCCATATCATCCCCACCTTTTTTAAAATTCCCGCGCCATTCACTACCCCTCCAAACTCCTCACCTCGAATGCCTTCCCCCCTTTTCCTTTCTTTTCCCCTCATTTCCCCTCATTTCCCCTCTTTTCCCCTCTTTTCCCCTCTTTTCCCCTCTTTTCCCCCATTTCCCCTTCTCCTTCCTACCACTGCTTTCGGGCCCTCCTCTGCCTCAGTTCTGTTCCTAATTCCTCTTGAGAAATGTGGTTGGACCACCGAAAATTCGAGAACCAGTGAGTTTTTCCTCTTTTGTGTTTTGGTTTCTGTGTTTGTTATGACTATCAGTATATATATATATATATATATATATATATATATATATATATATATATATATTCATTCACACATAGAAATAGATATAAGGAAAGGGGATAGGAAAATACTTAAAAGACGAAAACAAGACAGCTGGGGAAGGCGGATTTGAGCAGATCATCGTACGTTGAACAGCACCGGTGACAATGGGCAGCCCTGCCTTACACCTCTTCCTAACACTGCCCATCCGGACTCTCCGTTCCCCACTCGCACCTGAGCAGTCTGAGACATGTACAGGTTGCGGATCAGTCTCCTGTCCCTCCAATCCATTCCTATTTTCTGCAATACACGCATCAATTTTTCCATATTCACTCTATCAAATGCTTTTTCGAAATCTACAAAATAGGCAAAAACGTCCTGATTGTATTCTATATTCCTCACAATTAGTGATCTCATTGCTGCAATGGAATCGCGCGTACTTCTCCCCTTCCTAGACCCAAACTGATCATTCCCTAAGTAATCATTTGCCATAGTCTCTATCCTTTTTTTGATGATCCTGAGAATAACTTTAGCTGCGTGAGATATTAAGCTTATTGTTTTGTAATTTCTTAAACTCTCTACTCAACGTCCCCGTCATCCACTCCCTCCTTCTTGAGAAACCCTCCTTGCCTAGCGCAATTCTTCTCCTTACGTCCCAACTGCTTTGACCATATTGGTCAACACACTCTCGAAATACGTAAACTGTTCCGCGCTCTAATTTTTCCTCCTATTTTAGCGTTTAGCTGCGTGGGGTATCAACTTATTGTTCTGTATTCCTCACATGATATTTTCTTTATATTTTTCCGTATAGAAGTTAACAGTGATCACACAAGGCCTTCCGGTCAGATTCCTCCCTTATGGGTAATACGAATCAGTCCATATATAATTTTCTTCCCACATTTTCCTAAATATTTCCACAGTTCCACAGGAATGTTGGCTATCCCCACGGCCTTATTTGCTTTCATCTCATTTAATGCCCCTTCTATTTCATCGTCCAGTATGCCTGGACCTAAGCTATCCTCTTCTACGTCAAGTTCCCTTGTCTAACGTTGTCGGCCTCTAGCCTCTAAGTTATCTACAGTATTTTTATATATTCCTTCTATTTTTCTTGGATTTTTTCTGGTTGAACTTATCTTACCCCACTTATCTTTAACTGTTAGCACAGATATTGCCTTCTTACTTCCCGATAATAACTTAACTTTTCTGTATAGCGCATCAATTTCACCCTTCCTCTGTAAAATTTTCATATCCTCGCATTGCGTTTTCCACCATTCTTCTTTTGCTTTATTTGTGGCCCTTCTCAATTTATTGTTTAACTCTTTGTACTTCATTTTGCCTAACTCTGTGTTTACATTCTTCCATCTTCTTCTCTCATCCATCTTTGCAATCATCTCATCCGTTACCCATGGTTTCCTTATTCTTTTCCCGTTAACGGTTCCTATAGTGTCTTTTGCTGCTTCCGATATCCCTTGCTTGATACATTCCCATTTTTCTTCGATAGTACTCAGCCCTTTACCGTCATCCATCATTTCCTCTACATCCTGCTGATTCTCCTTCCTCGTTAATCCATTTAATGCTTCTACGTTCCATTTCCTAACCCGCCGCCCCTGCGTTATCTTTTTGAAACGAACGCTACATTTCTTTGCAACTAAATTGTGGTCAGAGTCCGCATCCGCTCCTGAGAAACCGTGCGAATTTATCGGACTGTTCCTAAACCTGTGCCTAACCATAATATAATCTAACTGATACCTTTCTGAGTCACCTGGCATTTTCCATGCATACTTACACCTTTTGTGTTGTCTAAACCACGTGTTGGTGATGACTAACCCCTGTCTCCTGCAGAATTCAATTGCTTTCTCTCGCTCGTTCTCTTTATGTTCCAAGTGGCTCCCATCCTAATTCCCCTAAGAGACCTGTTACACTTGTGTTCTTGTCATATATATTTTTCACGAATCTGGCGGATTTTCTCTGGACTTTATCCAGTTCTTTTCGCCAGATTTTCTCCCAAGGATCCCAAATACTTGTGGCATATTCCAAATGAGGTCTAACTAGAGCAAAATAACACCTCTCTTTAACTTTTTCAATACTTTTCCCCACCACCCGTTTAATGAAGCCCAGTTTCTTTAATGCGGACCTGCATATTGTCCTGATCATTCACCCCGCCTGGGCGGTATTTCGGGTACCAAATATTCCTGTGAAACCTGAGGCGGATTAAGGGAAAGGAACTGGTCCCTGTTGTTAAAGAGACTGTCCAGAAAGTAACTTACGTCTCGAAATAAGTTTGTGAACCTAGTGACAAGAAGGAGTTTTTTCATCAAACTTTGAAAGACACATTCTTCAACTATTTTTCGCCATTCAAATTGAGGCCTTTTTCACAACGATGCACGATCTTTTCGGTTCCGTCTGTGTCTGCCGCCTAACAACCTTTTAAACACTAGTTTACACACCAGCACGCAATCCCGCGTCACTGGCAAAGCGCTATTGTCTTGCAAGCCACGCGTTCATCGCTGGAGAGAGTTGCTGATGTCTCATCCCCAGTTACGACAGGATCTAAGAGTGTGCCGGCATCTTTGTCAAGCCAAGGATGCAGCAATGCTCCTTTTTTTGTGCCATCCCGTAAAGATTGTCGTCGCTCATCTGGCAAATAATTTGTGACAGCCAAGCTTCCTCGCTACGATTTCATACATTAGATTCGTGAAATTTGGGGAAAATTAAGCGAGGGAATTTTCACGATTTTTTTTTATCTTCATCTTCAGTTCATCAGCGATAAGTGGCTAGGCTGACTACAGAATTGAATGCACCGCCACCCCACCCCCCACCTTTCGTAAACTTTATTTCGTAAACTTCACAAAGTTGCCCATCAATATTTCGATTGGCTTGTGTTAGTTTTTTGCCAGTGACCGCCCAATCACAGGTGGCACACAACTCGCGTTGTGATTTTCCATTGCAGTACATTCCATTTCAACAGTTCGCAGAGTGAGCAAAGCATTGAGGAACCACTAAAGTGCACTCAGTGCACTGAGTGTAGGGACAGTTAGATACACCAAGATGTTGGCTCTAGATCTAATCTCCGCCGCGCTAGGGTGAAACGTAAGTCACTTTCTGGCTTGCCGTCGTACAATGATGTGTGAATCTCACACGCCTATGAGTGACCTCTAACCTCGAATATCAAACAAGCTTCGGGTTGAGAACTTTGGTTTGGTTTTTTTTTATTCCGGTAGGCGTGCCATTAAAAAAATTTGAACTTTATTTACAAGTATATCTGCAAACTCCCGTGCAAAGTTACTGACGATCACATACAACTTATTTCCACGCAGTTATCACCGACGCGCATTTATTTGGAGAAGAAATACCTTAATAGACTAATTCTCCTTATTTCATATCTCAACTGTGACCCTTCCCTATTTTATGCTGGTCTTCCGATTCGCCAGGGCATCGCGGGCTCACAATAATTCTTTCGCCGTCGCTGGTTGTACACACGGCAGCTGTATGTTTGCCACGCTCACCACTGAAGAGCAGCTCTCTCCACTCTCGTTGGCCTTCTTGTGAAGTAGTTGAGAGGAGAAGCGCTGAAATCCACCATCAATGAAATAAAGTTGGTGATTTATCTCTGTCACTCCAAGTACAAACTAGCACGTGAACTAGGAAGTTTCTAAAAAGCATTATTTCTCCAAGAGACTCCAAGATGACCAGGTCAGGCACACCAAATATTGGCACCACTGTCATTAAGTAGCAGGTGAAGCCATGGTATGTCAAGAGTCGTCGTGTACGAGCACATTCGTACATTCAAAGTCCTGGAGAATTTCCATTGCGCACGTAGTATTTGTAAAAATACTCATTAATAAATGACAATCTTTTGTATTCAAGAAATTGCGAGGCTTGAAATATACGTTTAAAGACTTTAATTTGGTAAGTACAAGCAATTTCAGGGCAGCACTTTGGATTTACGACAGCTACTACTGGACAGACTTTTGTTCCATTCGCCAATAGAAGAAAGATATATCGATATTTGATCTAACTCAACGACACAAGCAAAGATTCATCGTCGACTTCCGAGGTGCATCTCGTATCGAAGGACTTTTGGCAGAGAAAATTTGATTTTTAAACTTGTTCTATTATTTATTGCAGCAAATTTCAATCAGTTCACTTGCCTAAAAACACAAATCAAAAGTATGGATTTCATTTTCCTCATAATTCTGTCTTAACCTATTCAATTCTTCATCGTGGTTGAATTGAAACAATGTTCCCTCTTCACTTCGTGAGATATCAAAATCAACTTAAGTTATCTCGAAGTTGTAAGATCAAAGATTTCAATTCATTTTCGAATGCTCGTCCGCGAAGCACTACATCCGCCTTTATTTTTCCCTTCTAGATGAGGGATAGACTTAAGTTCTCCTCCTATTGATTTTTGCTTTATAACCTTGAAATACTTGATCCGTTGCGTTCAAGGACGCCTAAAGGTCTCCTCGAAAGGGCAATGACTGCTGTGTCACCTGCTAACGCGCAGATTGATTGACTTCACTCATTAAACTTAATTCTTTCGATGCCCACTTCATGCCAATATTTCATTGCGTGATCCAAGTGTTTCAGTGGATAATAATAATGGATAAGCCCTGTGACCTTCTAAGTCGTGCGGTGTGACGATATGAGTGAAGGGCACTTCTCCTTGAACAACCGATTTAGGATTCGCAAACGAGTTCATTCCTTTTGGTACTTTGGTCAATACGCGATTCAATGCATCGGAACTCAAATATCCCTTGCCCTTTCCCCGCATTCGCCCTCTAGGCTTTGCTCATGTCCGCTCGAGGTCACCCACATCTCTGCAGGTTGCGGTCATTCAGTAATTTTTTTGGCGTCTTGAATCATTTAAATTTCTTATGTTTCGAGCAAAGTGCATGTAAACACTGACCCTTGTTTGGGGAAAGGGAGCAGACCAACAACATATTGTTGCTCAAAAGTTATTATATTTGTTCATATTCTCTCCAAAGAGAGTAGTACATGATTTGTATGAAAGGTATCGGGAAATGTTTCGAATGAAAAAATTGAATCCAATTTAAAGTCACAGCTGATTTTCCACTCGACTCGAAGGCTGACCTCCCTTCCGGTGGGCGGGAGGTCCTTTGAGGGTAATGTGAGTGCAAGCTTCTTTGACGGCTTGACTTGGGGTTCCATGGTGGGGTACTTTGAGGGATGGCGGATTCCACTTTTAAAGAGAACACGAAATCATAGTCTGCTGGTGCCAAGTCGGCGGGATTGTAAGGGGGTTGGGGGATCGTCGCGATGTCGTTGTAGAAGGTCTTCGCAAGCAGACACTCTCGACTCTGCTCTCTTGGTCGTCCTTCAATAAGACCTACCTTCGGCAAAACGAGCTTAGCGCTTTAGATCTTTCATATCGCCAAATTTTGAAGTGATAATGGTGTGTTCACTGTCACTGTCTTATGTCAATGCCAATAATGCGATATCTGCGATCATTCGCACACTTGACAACCGACGACCGTCTCAATTCAGCACTTCACTCATGCACGTCAGGAAAAAAGCGCTACCGATACTATTCATACAAACCTTGTATTAAGCACAAAAAATTGTCCAGCAAAATAATTTACGGAATCAATAACAAAACAAATAAAAAAGGTTACTTTAACTGTATTTTCATGTCAGTGAAAACCATAGTGACGAAGTAATAAACAAACGAAAACAAAAGTAAGAAACTAACGGGAACCCAAAGTCTAAGCTTTAGAAAGTTGGAAAAGTTTTTCCATTTTCCAATATTATTTTTATTGATGGAAAACTTACGTGATGCCTCTGAGCGCAGTAACCCATCATGCTTATATTATTTTTTCCAATTGCGAAGGTCAAAATGAGATGCCATGCATGCGTCAGTTTGATAAAAGTTTCAAAGAATTTGAGACTTGGGTGCATTCTCAATCAAATGACGATGACAACAAACAGGACATTTCGTGACTAACGACGAGGATACGAGATTTTATATGCACGCTCTTACGGCAAAGATTAATAATATGAAAATAAAAACACACAAATTGACACCAGAAGAATTTCGAGTAAATTGTGCAGAAATACGTGCAGTTATCCCAAAAACTGATGAAATGTGAAAAAGAATCCAGGATTTTTTAAATGAACATGAAAGCAGCTACTCGCCTTATTTGAAGCGAAATCACTTAATTTATGAAAATGAAATGGATTAATGAAACAGCTGAAATGGAATGTTTTAAAAATAATTGATGGCTCATAATTAGTCTAAAATAAATTTAAGAGAAGTTTAAAACATTATGAAAACCTTAGATTTCTTAAAAAGTGTAACAGATATCGTGTATCAATTCAGAAAATCCGAATGAAGTTACTTTTCATTTCATCAATCGTAATTAACATATAAATTTAGGTGGCGAGTTGAGTCGTGAAGCCACCGCCCTTAAGAAAGGCAAAATCTAACGACAATGTTATTCTACTCCATAACTTCCTTTCAATGAGTGTCCCAGTGCCCTAATTACGACCCTCCCTCGCATCGAGGTTAACCGTG
The DNA here is from genome assembly GCA_037158775.1 of Hetaerina titia. Classification (NCBI taxonomy): domain Eukaryota; kingdom Metazoa; phylum Arthropoda; class Insecta; order Odonata; family Calopterygidae; genus Hetaerina; species Hetaerina titia. The sequence goes on along the minus strand of CM073770.1, from coordinate 6,168,823 downwards.
TATTCGACCGTTTCATCAAATATGTAAGCTGTTTTCAACATACGTACGCTATTTTACCTTGTCATCCAAGACCTCGTGTTTTCCTTATTCGCAATCATTGCATCTTAAAACGAAAATTGGATCTTAAAGCAATGAACCCGAAGTGAATGAAGCATACGTAGACTGATCAGTTGATTTCCACTGCCACTAATTGGTCGTGATAACGGAGAAAATTGAGCGAATAGAAAAAAATATATTGAAGTCGATAAGATTTTTCCAAAACTTTAATTTGTCCTCACGAAACTGCTTACCCCGATCGCTCAGTGATCTAACTCATTGATCCCTAGACTACCACACGATCCTTTCTCATTGATATATCAATACCAATTAACATCTTTGATGCATGGACGGGAGAGATAGAGAGGTAGCAAACCAAGGAATAAAGGGGAAGAAATCCTTATTTAAGGAAAAACAATTAACTTTGGTCTGGAAAATATAAATGGTATAAGATACGTGACGATTTTAGACTTCTCCTTTCGACGCCTCGCCAACAAAAAGTAAACCTCCAAAAAGTTTACTAGGTTACGTATTGAGCAGGGTGTTGATATCACCTGTGAATCGATATCTCAATGAAAACAGAAAGAGTGCCGCTGTTGAGTCGTACACGCACATGCTAGAAGTCGCGTATGAAACTTACACGTATATCGACCGTCGCGATCCAAGCCGTAAGTGAAAACAATAGCGATTTAAACCGGCGAATACGTACGCGACTTGTACACACTTTCCCACGGTAGAGTCGGTGCAATTGGAATCAGGTGTGGGGTTAGCTCAACTAAAAACACCCCCCTCCCCTAATAACCTTGACGGCTTTCGGGGTTGTTGTTATGAAATAAAAATAATATGTTGTTATGAAAATAAATAATCGAAATCGCATCATCTCAAGTGAAATATTTTCCCAAAGACTTATGTTTGAACCCAACCCCGATGACGTGGAGATAGCGACGTTCCTTTGGACGCCGACTGTGCGGATATCGCGAGTATTATTCACGACGAGCCGGATCCGTGTTTGTCAACGCGATTCGTGAATGGCACGCGAGGGAGACGTGAGCGGGGCCACGGCTCGGGGCGCACCGCTTTCCCCGCTTTCATTTCTCTACCCATGTCACTCCAATCATCTCCTTTCCTCACAATAAACTGCAATCAACGCCCCCTCACCTCATTCCGATCCCTCCAACAGGCACGTGAGCTGCACGTGCAAAATTACTACGATCCACATCCAATGATACTGTTTACCAGTGGATGTCTACTTACGTAATAACCACTATAAATAATTTTTCAAAGGCAACACTTCCGTTTACAAGTTTGTAAAAAAAACTTAGGAAACACTGTATATTCACATGGTAAACATCAGGTAGTTTCATTATGCGTAAGCTTAAGTAGGTGATAGAAAGGTTGTTGGAGTCTAAATATCGATTGATTTCTTACGTGGCTGTTTTTCAGTTCCGCATATGTTTCCATCCGGTCAATATACTATCCTTCCACTACCTCACCTGCGTAATATTCTCTCCCCTATCTCAGTCGTCTAGCATTCCCATATATATATATATATATATATATATATATATATATATATATATATATATATATATATATATATATATATATATATACCTATTTATACTTTTATTTATACCTATACTTTATCTTATTTATACCTATACCCTTATACCTATTTCTATGCTTGGATGAATATTTGTGCGCCGTATGGAGGGACTTCGTATTTGAATGTGTATCTGGCAAATGTGGCTCATCTCTTCTTCTGGCTATGCGTGCCATGAAACGTACTGTTGTTCCTATTCTCTATGATACTATATGCTTTCTAACCAACTGTCCCCTCTTTTTGTGTGTATTGTCTATTTCTCCTTTGGTGGGTGGAACAGCTCCCTAAAGCCATCCTTTGGCAAATGATACGGAGCACTTTGGCGTTTTAAACATCGCAGATCACAGTGTAAATTAAGTTTCCTTGGTGGTGTAATTGGTAGCACATCCGCCCGGCAAGTGGAAGGTCCGATGTTCAAATCCCCGTTAAGGAAATGATTTTACATTCGTGATCTGCCCAAAAAACCGCCTTCCCCACATGTCCTATGTTCGCCTTTTATGTGTTTTCCTATCCCCTTTCCTTATACCTATTTCTATGTTTGAATGAAAAAAATATATATATAATATATATGTATACATATAATACATATACGGGAATATTATATATATATATATATATATATATATATATATATATATATATATAACATTTGGAGACTCGTAAAAACTCTGATATGGAGCGTAGCTATGTACGGCGCGGAAACGTGATCACTGAAGCAGGAGGATAGACGTATGAAATGTGGGTCTGAAGAAGAATGAAGAAGGTGAAATGGACCGAAAGGAAAACAAATGAGGAAGTACTGGAGATGGTGGGTGAGGAGAGGGGTTTGTTGAGAGAAATCCTATGGAGGCAGGAAAAATGGATGAAAGGCGTATTGAACGGTAGTGGAATGTAGAAGAAGGTAATAGAGGGGAGAATGTTGGGCAAGCGAGGAAAGGGTAGGAACAGGATAGGGATGTTGGATGGGATGAAGGGAGGAATGGAGTACACAGAGATGAAGAGGGACTTGATGTAAATTAGGTTGCCGGATTGGATTTTGTTAGGAATTACAAAATGTTTATATGATAGTTGTATCCATCCAAAAACCTACCTTAACCGGTAGATTACCTAAAAAAATAACATTTGGACGGCACAATAGAACACAGAATAAAATGAATAACACGTAAAAGGACACTCACATTGTAGATTGTTTGAGCTTTCGGTCTACTCCTCCGAAGCGGAGATACCGTGAAGCAAATACAGAGGAGCCGTGAAAGAAGGAAAGAACTAAAAGGAAAAAATGAGAATCGTAAGGAAACCGAGAAATAATCAAGGTTTTCGGATTCAAAGCACTCTTCGGAAAAATCAGAGATGGCTAAGACGGTGGAGAATTAATTGCCACAGTAATTTCAAAGAGGTGTAATGATTTCAAAACCGAAGAGATCTAAAATAGATAAACGAAGGACACAGAGCATTGAACACGATATATCACGTATTTAAAATTCTCAATCGGGTACTTAGCCGAAGAATATAAGGAGGGATAGATGAAAACCTAATGGGAAATCAATTCTGATGCAGGTAAACCCGAGTGACAGGAGAGGCTTGCGCCCACTGGCCAGAAGAATGACAAAAGGTCAATTGGCCATTTTTTTAAGAATAAATATGTGCTTACTAGGGGTAGGGCGTCAAGATCGCTGATTGGGACTCAATGTTCATGATGCTAGAAACACTTGTAGTGAGCCACAACTACAGAAGAACAAATAGTCCATTACATCCACAACGATCAAGCAGGAGTCATGTAAATTAAAAATAGAACGAAAGTAGAATCGAAAGTGAACAAAGTATAGAGATAAGGGGTCCACTTTCACCAGCACTATAGAACGTACATCTAAAAGACGCAATTAAAGAAACAAGAACTGCACTTAAAAGAGGTCAAAGATAATGATAAGGACATCGGTATTTATTGCGGTTTGTAAATGACATCACAGTAGTTGCAGAAACGGGAGAGAACATGGAAGCTATACTATGGTCTAACTAATTATGGAAACTAATTTGAGCATCGATGATAAGTTAACTAATGAAATGCTATTATTTGGAAAAGAGAAGCTGAAGACGGATATCACAATTCGATGAGTAAAACTGTAGCAGGCGGAAACCTTCCATTATTTGGATGGCTGTTTAACTTGGGATGGAGGAAGTCCGCCCGACCTCAAGTAGAGAAGAATAGCTCATGCTTGGAAGGCATCCATTAAGATGAGGTAATTACTATGCTCAAAGAAGCTAAACATTCAAGTAAGGAAGCAGTTCGTCAAAACATTTATACTGTATTTATATGGAGCACGGCACTACGGACCAGAGGCATGGAACATAGGAAGATATTATTATTAGGTAATCTACCGGTTAAGGTAGGTTTTTGGATGGACTACACCATCAAATAAACATTTTGTGACTCCCCACCTAGCAACCTACTCTACATCAGGCCCCTCTTCATCTCTGTGTACCTCCTTCCTCCCTTCATCCCGTCCAACATCCCTATCCTATTTTTGCGCTTACCTCGCTTGCCCAACATTCTCCCCTCTATTACCCTCTTCAACATTCCACTACCGCTCAATACGCCTTTCATCCATTTTTCCTGCCTCCATAGGATTTCTCTCAACAAACCCCTCTCCTTACCCACCATCTCTAGTACTTCCTCATTTGTTTTCCTTTCGGTCCATTTCACTTTCTCCATTCTTCTCCACACCCACATTTCAAAAGCCTACAATCTACGTCTATCCTCCTGCTTCAGTGACCACGTTTCCGCGCCGTACATAGCTACGCTCCATATCAGAGTTTTCACGAGTCTTGTCTTAACCTCCCTACTCAACGTCCCCGTCATCAACTCTCTCCTCCTTGAGAAAGCCTCCTTGCCTAGCGCAATTCTTCTCCTTGCGTCCCTACCACTTTGATATGGGAAGATATATATTTTATACAAAATTTTACAATGGTGATCAGAAAAGTTTCCGACCTAACAAAGATAGGAGAATGCTAGGCAAGCGAGGAAAGGGTAGGAACAGGATAGGGATGTTGGACGGGATGAAGGGAGGAAAAAGGTGCAACAAAGTTCTTATGATGTCTCGATTCCACAACATCACGCCTGTCTCTTCACTTTTCGTAGGATGAAAGGATATTGGACGGGATGAAGGGAGGAAGTAATCACACGGAGATAAAGAGGGACTTGATGTAGAGAGTAGAGTGCTGGATTGTGTTTTGTGTGGAGTTACAAAATATTGATTTGGTAGTTGTGTCTATCCAAAAACCTACCTCAACCGGTAGATTATTTAATAAAATATATATATAAACACATCCACAAAAAATAATATGCGTAAAACGTCGCCAATGATTAGGTATTTCAATGCCTGAAGGCAGCTCCTTTGTCAGCAGAACATGACTTTGAAGCAGCAGCATAATTTATTAAGGATCGTTATACTAATAATAGCAATATTCGTGAAGAGGACAAATACTATTCCCTTCAGCACGCCGTGCCGTTTTAAATTTTGGTAACTAGTTACTCTTGCTAAACCAACTCCGGTTTCCATGGAAAACCCGGTGCCTTCACCGACACACATTAGGTGTCACCCCAATCTGAACGTGTATCCACCACGGCAATAATCATAGTGTCGGCCCACTAGGCTCCCACGCCGTGCAAAACATTAACCTCTGGCAAATCTTTTGCCATTTAACTTAAAATACCGGCAAAGAGTTAAATTTTTAGCGCACTTGGGCCATTTAAAGGCAGCATTTAAGAAGCCGGTGGGGACTTTTTTTGGGCAACTGGGTCCTCTTATCTTTATGAGAGTTGCACCATTCCTCCCCCGACTTCCCCCTTCATTCGGCCCTCTTCGTGGGCACCTCCGTGCACAAATCTCCTTGAGAATTTCGAGCGAGATTCGTGCGTGCTTCGCCGTTTTATGGCGTGAATTTTACCTTTCCTTGAAAAGGCGTCGCCTCCTCCTCATTCCTCTCTCTTCTGAATCGGAAGTCTGTTGAGTTTCCCAGAGAAGTAACTCTTTAATGAATCCAATGTTGGAGACAGAGTTTTAGACAAAAAAGTATATAATATTTGACGATAACTCAAAATTGCTTGTAGAAGAAGAAATTTAGCGAATATTTCAAAAATGTCAATCGAAAAATACATAGAATAAAAATTAGCGCATACATTGTATTTAAAATTTTAAGCGTTGATTGAATTTGTATCTCAAATTTCCTGATGAAATTTTTCCAGTGAAGCTAACACAAAATATCTAAATGCGACGATCTAACTCCGTGAAATGATATATTGATTATTCTATGCGTCGGATTATTAAATGATTTCGTTTAGTTTATAATACTGTATTTTTAACTAAAAATATATTACATTACGTAATGTAAAAAAAACATTTCAAAAAACGGTAAACCAGGGTTACATTTATGTAACAGGTGAAATAAATTAACTGAAGCATTCCACTGTTTTTCTTTACTTAGTGAGTATGTAATTGACTTTGTAATAATGTACTTTGTAATTTTTGTAATGGAAGGCATTCAAGTAAGTGACTCTTGAAATCCGATACAGTAATTCAGGGTTATATTTGCGGTGTCCGGGCTGTGATAAATTACAGTAAGAAGTTCGGTTTGGTGAATGAGGGCAGAGTTCACCTACTGCTTATTACAACGGCGAGTGAAACTCACACAGCAGCAGGGAAATGAGGGCTGCCAGATCCCAATTCCAGAGATATTTTCCCCGATAGATCCTTTACCCTGAAAAATCACACCCAGTGAGGTGTCCCCGGGAGTCAAACCCGGGATGGTCGATCAGTATCACAGTGCTACATAAATGTACGCATCTCCTAGGCAATAACTCCTTGCTTAAGTTGTCGGAGGATAGGCTTTGATTGGAGGCTTAGTAGATCTCTGTGAGGATATGGATGGAAAAGCTATTTAATCGACGGAAAAGAAAATATCGAAGTAGTGCCAGGCATGTATGGGCAAGTGAGAAGATTCAAAGGATGCATGACAATTGGATGAAGAGTGCGACGTTGAAGAAGACGGTGATCCACACAGGAAGGAATGCTGGGAGAGCGAGGTAGGAGAAGGGAACGAATGTGTATGTTAGATGAAATTAAGAGTGGAAGAGAGACTGCGGAACCATGCATTGAGTTATTGCAATGTTTACTATTAAGTTTAAGGATATTTTTTATTGTGTATGCAACAGATTATATGACTAGCTGCGTTTAATATCTGGGTCCACAGGAAGATCTATCGTTACTCGAGAGAATATTGCCAGTATTGCAATAATGTACGCGTAATTACAAGAATTAGTGTGAGAACAGCTAATATACCCTCGCCCCTAACAACCAATGGGCGTGGCACTATGATCAGTGAATTTTAAAAAAGGGTAGTAATGCATCCTCGCTGTTAACACGCAAAGAATACATGAAAATTACAGTTGGGTGTGTGCCAGGAGATTAAGTAAAAATAAATACATTTACAAAAGTATGCATATCATATTTCTATGTGTATATGGATATAAATTAACTTACATTATTTATTATAGGTAATCAACAGGTTTAGTCAAGCGTATGAACGGACAAAATAACCAGATAAATATCTTGTCTCTCCTATCAAAACAAAAACCAACATCCTACTCAAAAACAAAGTCCCTCTTCACCTCTGTGTACCTCTTTCCTCCCTTCATCCCATCCAACATCCCTATCCTGTTCCTGCCCTTTCCTCGTTTACCTAACATTCTCCCCTCTATTACCTTCTTCAACATTCCACTACCGCTCAATATGCCTTTCATCCATTTCTCCTGCCTCCATAGGATTTCTCTCAACAAACCTCTCTTCTCACCCACCATCTCCAACACTTCCTCATTTGTTTTCCTTTCGGTCCATTTCACCTTCTCCATTCTTCTCCACACCCACATTTCAAAAGCCTCCAGTCTACGTCTATCCTCCTGCTTCAGTGACCACGTTTCCGCGCCGTACATAGCTACGCTCCATATCAGAGTTTTTACGAGTCTTGTCTTAACATCTCTATTCAACGTCCCCGTCATCAACTCCCTCCTTGAGAAAGCCTCCTTGCCTAGCGCAATTCTTCTCCTTACGTCCCTACCACTTTGACCGTATTGGTCCAAAACACTTCCGAGATATGTAAACTGTTATACCTGCTCTATTTTTTCCCCGCCTATTTTAATATTTAGCTTAGCCTTTTTCTTTCTGGAAAATCGCATAACCTTTGTTTTATTAATATTGATTCTCATCCCATACCTATCGCAGAGAACCTCCAATTCACTCAACAATGCTTGCAACCCCTTGGCTGACTGAGAAACTAATGCTTGATCATCAGCAAACCTAACCGATTTTGTCTCGATTTTGCTATTTTCGAAAATATTTTTTCATGCAACTAACCTTATTTCACTCCATGTTTTTTCTTTTCTTTTTTCATCCATTTCACCACATGTGTCCCTCATATGGTTCTTGATTTCCCTCGACTTGGGTGTGGGAGGGGTCCACGACGACGCCTGAGGTTTCAGCCATCCTCTTACCTAGGTTTTGTCACATTACTCCGGGGTCGACTTAGAAATGAGACCAGTGGACGAGATATATTTTGAATGATAAGCTCTGCGTTAAGAAATTAATCGCCAAAAATTTAAGGAAAAAGACGGACACATCATGATATTCTCAACATTAATCATTAAATGTCACGTGATCTTCTCAATGTTCGTATGACGACCAAGAATGACATTACCTAAGGCTCTAATAATCATTAACAGTATGCACACACGTTAATTTTTAACAAAAAATACTGGAAAATATCTCATTCATATTAAAACTTGCTTAATTTCGTTGTCCCCTGAACTCATATAGACCAAGTCCTGTAGAATATATGACGTGTTCAACTTTCCAGCTGGACATTCCGCGTATTAATTTGCGGTTCAGTCGAGCCTTTAACCGCTTTCATCTTTTACATTTTAGGAGGGAGGGTGGGTTGGTTTGCTCCCGCTTGAGGGGCGGCGAAAGGAAAAGAGCGAATCACGCGACCGCCTCTTGTGCGTGTCCTTCCCCGCACAGCCTTTTTTTTAATATGCCCTTCCTTACGACCGCATCTTCCCTTCTGCTCGTAACTCCGAACGATCCATCTCTCCCGGAGCCGCCTGAAAACCAACCCCTCCCCTCTACAGTTTATGTTCTTTTCCGATACTTCTACATGGCACCATGCAAAGAAAACGGTTGGGTGTGTGACACGGAAGGATTTATAAAGATATTCACATGCAATATATATATATATATATACATATAGTAGGAGGGGAATTGGTAAAATCGGTTAGGTTTGCTGATGACCAAGCATTAGTTGCTCAGTCAGCCAAGGGGTTGCAAGAATTGCTGAGTGACTTGGAGGTTCAGTGCGATTAATATGGGATGAGAATCAATATTAATAAAACAAAGGTCATGCGATTTTCCAGAAAGAAAAAGGCTAAACTAAATATTAAAATAGGAGGGGAAAAACTAGGGCAGGTAGAACAGTTTACATATCTCGGAAGTGTTTTGGACCAATACGGTCAAAGTGGTAGGGACGTAAGGAGAAGAATTGCGCTAGACAAGGAGGCTTTCTCAAGGAAGAGGAAGTTGGTGACGGGGACGTTGAGTAGGGATGTTAAGACAAGACTCGTAAAAACTCTGATATGGAGCGTAGCTATGTACGGTGCGGAAACGTGGTCGCTGAAGCAGGAGGAAAGACGTAGATTGGATGCTTTTGAAATGTGGGTGTGGAGAAGGTGAAATGGACCGAAGGGAAAACAAATGAGGAAGTGCTGGAGATAGTGGGTGAGGAGAGGGGTTTGTTGAGAGAAATCCTATGGATGCTGGAAAAATGGATGCAAGGCGTATTGAGCGGTAGTATAATGTTGAAGAAGGTAATAGAGGGGAGGATGTTGGGCAAATGAGGAAAGGGCAGGAATAGGATAGGGATGTTGGACGGGATGAAGGGAGGAAATAAGTGCACAGAGATGAAGAGCAAACACGTAAACACACAGATAGAAATATTCAAAACACCGAGATATAAAGAAAGGACAATCACAGTGTGTAGTATACTTTATATATATATATATATATATATATATATATATATATATATATATATATATATATATATATATATATATACCCCTCCCATGGACTACAACCTTGTCGTGGTGGAAGGGCTTGTGTGTTCCGATGACCCCTAGAGCTGTGCTGGCGGGAGTAATAATAATTACTCCTGGAAGGGTCACCCATGCCAGATAGGTCGAAGGTTAGGAGCCAGACGAAAGGTAGTCCACGCAGCGTCTGTTCCTCAGTGAGGCGGCAGCAATGGCGTCTGACCCCAGTGGGGCGGCCATTAAGTGATGGTGTCACGTTAAAAACACTATTGAGGAAGGCAACGGGAAACCACCTCAATTATCATTCCCAAGAAAATAATGATGGACGCAAAACAGAAATTGAGTCCTGGCAACTCCGGGACTCGGCCCAAGGAGCCGTGTGTCGTGCCCGGCAGCCGGAGAGGCAAGGCTTCCGCGGTCGTCATCCCACGAAACCCTTGCAGGGAAGAAATAACTTCAGCAGGACAGAAGACTCATAAGAAGACGAAAGTAGTTAGAATAGGAACCTTGAACGTCAGGACAATGTTGAGGAGAGGCAAATTAGAAAATATTAAGCGAGAGATGGAAAGAGGTAATATAGATGTTTTACTATAGGTCTCTGCGAGGTGAGATGGAAGGATAGCGGGGATTACTGGAGTGACAATTATAGAGTGATATACAGCGGCGGGGACGAGAGCCAACGAGGGGTTGCCGTAATTTTAAATAAAGGGGTAGGAAGAAGCGTAGTCAACGTAGAGCAAGCAACAGATAGAACTTTACTCGTAGAGATTAAAGCAGAACCGACGAACTTGGTCATTGTTCAGGTATACATGCCACCGAGCAACCACAAGGAGGAAGAAGTCGATAGGATGTATGATGAGTTAGAGGATATCATCGCGAGTGTTCCTGCAGGGAAACATTTGATAGTGATGGGGGATTGGAATGCGACGGTAGGCGAAGGAAGAGATGGTGGTGAGGTGGGGGACTATGGGTTAGGCACGAGGAATGAACGCGGAGAGAAAGCAATTGAATTCTGCAGGAGACAGGGGTTAGTCATCACCAACACATGGTTTAGACACCACAAAAGGCGTAGGTATACATGGAAAATGCCAGGTGACTCAGAAAGGTATCAGTTAGATTATATTATGGTTAGGCACAGGTTTAGGAACAGTGTGATAAATTCGCACAGTTTCCCAGGAGCGGATGCGGACTCTGACCACAATTTAGTTGTTATGAAATGTAATGTTCGTTTCAAGAAGATAAGGCAAGGGCGGCGGGTTAAAAAATGGAATTTAGAAGCAGTAAATGAATTAACGAAGAAGGAGTATCAGGAGGCTGTAGAGAAAATGATGGATGACGGTAAAGAACTGAGTGCTATCGAAGAAAAATGGGAATGTATCAAGAAAGGGATATTGGAAGCCGCTAAAGACACTATTGGAACCGTTAACGGGAAAAGGATAAGGAAACCATGGGTAACGGATGAGATGATTGCAAAGATGGATGAGAGAAGAAGATGGAAAAATGTAAACACAGAGTTAGGCAAAATGAAGGACAAAGAGTTAAACAATAAATTGAGAAGGGCCACAAATAAAGCAAAAGAAGAATGGTGGAAAACGCAATGCGAGGATATGGAAAGTTTACAGAATAAGGGTGAAATTGGTGCTCTATACAGCAAGGTTAAGTTATTATCGGGAAGTAAGAAGGCAAGATCTGTGCTAACAGTTAAAGATAAATGGGGCAAGATAATAGTTGAACCCGAAAAAATCCAAGAGATATGGAAGAAATATATATAGAAACACTGTATGGTAAAGAACTTAGGCCGACAAGGTTAGACATAGAAAAGGAACATGACGTAGAAGAAGATAGCTTAGGTCCAGGCATACTCGACGATGAAATAGAAAGGGCATTAAAAGAGATGAAAGCAAATAAGGCTGTGGGGGTGGACAATATTCCTGTAGAAATGTTGAAATGGTTAGGGAAAGGTGGGAAGAAGGCCATATATGGAATAATTCGTAGTATCTATGAAGAAGGAATCTGGCCGGAAGATTTTGTGAGATCGGTGTTAGTTCCTATTCCAAAAAAGGCAAAGGCATGTGAGGATTACAGAACGATAAGTTTGATATCCCACGCAGCTAAAGTTATTCTCAGGGTCATCAACAAAAGGATGGGGAGTAGGGAACATGATTACTTAGGGGATGATCAGTTTGGGTTCAGGAAGGGAAGAGGTACGCGTGATGCCATTGCAGTAATGAGATCACTAGTCAAGAGGAATATAGAATACAATCAGGACGTTTTTGCCTTTTTTGTAGATTTCGAAAAAGCGTTTGATAGAGTGAATTGGGAAAAATTAATGCGTGTATTGCAGAAAATAGGAATGGATTGGAGGGACAGGAGACTGATCCGCAACCTGTACATGTCACAGACTGCTCAGGTGGTAGTGGGGAACGTAGAGTCCGGATGGGCAGTGTTAGGAAGAGGTGTAAGGCAGGGTTGCCCATTGTCACCGGTACTGTTCAACGTATACGTAGAGGAAATGATTAAAGAAGCATGGGAAGAACTGGAGGTAGGAATGAAAGTCGGTGGGGAATTCGTAAAATCGGTTAGGTTTGCTGATGACCAAGCATTAATTGCTCAGTCAGCCAAGGGGTTTCAAGCATTGTTGAGTGAATTGGAGGTTCACTGCGATAAATATGGGATGAGAATCAATATTAATAAAACAAAGGTTATGCGATTTTCCAGAAAGAAAAAGGCTAAGCTAAATATTAAAATAGGCGGGGAAAAAATAGAGCAGGTAGAGCAATAATTATCTCGGAAGTGTTTTGGACCAATACGGTCAAAGTGGTTGGGACGTAAGGAGAAGAATTGCGCCAGGCAAGGAGGCTTTCTTAAGGAGGAGGGAGTTGATGACGGGAAGGTTGAGTAGGGATGTTAAGACAAGACTCGTAAAAACTCTGATATGGAGCGTAGCTATGTACGGCGCGGAAACGTGGTGCTGAAGCAGGAGGATAGACGTAGATTGGAGGCTTTTGAAATGTGGGTGTGGAGAAGAATGGAGAAGGTGAAATGGACAGAAAGGAAAACAAATGAGGAAGTACTAGAAATGGTGGGGGAGGAGAGGGGTTTTTTGAGAGAAATCCTATGGAGGCAGGAAAAATGGATGAAAGGCGTATTGAGCGGTAGTGGAATGTTGAAGAGGGTAATGGAGGGGAGAATTTTGGGGAAGCGAGGTAAGGGCAGGAACAGGATAGGGATGTTGGACGGGATGAAGGGAGGAAAGAAGTACACCGAGATGTAGAGGGACCTGATATAGATTAGTTTGATAGGTAGGGAGTCACAAAATATTTATTTGGTAGTTGTGTCCATCCAAAAACCTACCTTAACCGGTAGATTACCTTATAATAATAATATATATGTACACACATGAAAAGTTACGACATATATATATATATACACACATGAAAAGTTATGACATATATATATATATATATATTTACATATTTATATTTATACATACACAAATATATGTCGGGCAAACATTAGTCCAGGGGGTAGAGCGTTGGACTACTGATTGGAGGGCACGGGTTCAATTCCCGGCGAAAGGAAAGGAGGATCTTACACATAAGCTAAAGCGGCCCACTCAAAGGAGCGACATGAGAAATAACTCATTTCTTAATAAGGGCATGGCCGACAGGAACAGATTGCCTGCAGATATTTTAAAACCTTTTCCTAGGAACGCCGGGAGCTTCAAGAAGAGGAAGGTCTGACACCGCGACTGAATCACTTTTTTTCGTATGTTTAGTTCTGACTATTTCCCGGCTTACTTCAAATTATTGATTGGTTTTCCTTTTTATGGTTGTAAATTTCTTTTGTTTCAATGTTAATCGGTTTAGCTGTAAGATGCCAACTGGCTGATTGACAATTTGCATTGCAATAAAAAAAAAGAATGATTGTTAAATAAGGAAGAAATAATCTTGGTTTAATCGCATTCTTCTGTCGTCACATGAGAGAACTGTTGTCTCGTTCTAATTTGGACATGTTGGAAATACGCGGAAAACATTTGGGATCCAAGATAATGCATTAATTGAGGGATTGGAGTATGATCAGAGGAAGGTTCACTTGGCTTGCTGGAATTCCAAAGTGAAACAGGATTGATGATGGGAGTCCCTTAGATTCACGAAGAGAACAGTTTAAGATTAAAACATTTAGAAAGACGCATAACTCCTCAAAGTTTTCTTCACGACACGCGGAGAATTATTATGACTCCAAATTCAATAATTGGCGAAGTCGGAACTTAAAATAACTGTCACAGTAGGATTTGTGGACTCCTTCCCTCGCACGATACGCAATCATGAAAATGAAAAAGCAGATTTGCAGAGATAAGTAGGAAAAATGTCCTGCTGGGGCAGAGGGGTGTTCCAATGTTGAATGAGGAAATTAATCAAAACTGATGAGATAAATCCGCGGGCGACCACTGCCTATTAATGCAGGTAATTGCTAAACGATCAAGACGTAAATCCACAGGTTGAAATGCTGGAAAGGTTTTTGATATTAAAACAATTAAATGCAATACAGTATTAAGTACATGCATTAACCTTTGTTTACTCTTATTGTCCCTCGATTGACTACACACTTAAAAAAACCTTACTGCTTTGAGCATTGAATATTTTAAATAAACATGAGTTTTAACATTAACATATTTCAGAAATACATGTAAGCCCCTGGAAATATTTAATATATTATTTTTTTCTCAACTGAATCAATATATGTCTCGAATAGATTTTAAAGACTTTAAAAAAAGTCGCCCTCCAACTTTCGCGGGATGGTGTTTCAAACACTGGTACATCTTTGAGTGCTTTGGATCTGTGCCTTGGGTGTTTCCTTTCGTCACCAACTTGATGGGGTTCAAGCGGAACCATGCTCGAGCCAAATCTGAGGAATACAAAGGATCATGGAGGACTGTGATTCCTTTTTCTGAACAAAGTATCGCGTGTAATATTCGATTCGTGTCCTGGGAAACGACTTGACTTCCGACACTCAGGCGTCATTCGAAAACATTTCGCCCAAAAAAGATTGAGGACTCCAAGATAGCAGAGGAAGTCACTGTTGGACCTTCTGATAGTCGGTACTTGTAAAGTATCTCTCTATAAGTAGAAAAAAACGGTTAGCAGGGTCTTCATTCGGCTCCCTTGCATAATCTCTTTGAGTTGGACGAAATTTCGTTGAGGAGATGTTCCTCTAACGGACGATTGGGTTTAGAATGTAATCCACCGTTAAACCCAGAGCGAAAAACAAAGCAACATTCAAATTAAGGTACAAAAGAAACAATCTCTATTTTCCGATGTTCCCTAATTCAACGCCACAAAGACATTCAAGCGATCTCGTTTGAATTTGCATCTGGATATCTCTTTCGTGCTTTTCACGTCGAGAATTTACTCAACGTCTTCCTAATTGGCATCGGAGTGCCGACGGGGCTTCACTGCAGCGGGCTGAATGCATCCGCTTCCCGATCCCACGTTTGCCCAAACGACCCCGAGTCTACGCGCGAAAGTTGGTTTATCCAATGCGCCATTAATTCACCCATCAAGCCAACCGCAGTGACGGCGGGAAATGAAGAATGCGAAACAAGCAAGTCGCGGACTGCGCACCACTTGCGAGAAAGATAAGACGCTGGGAAATGAGAATAACTCTGCTCGCTATCACAGAGAAGTAACTCTGAATGGATAACTAATGATTAAACGCCGATTATTCCATCAAATCAAATTGAATTTGGAAATTTCGGAAAGGAGGTCCTGTTTCTAGTTGAGATGCAATTATGAATTCTGATCTGAAAATAATGATAAAAATCATGAAATTCAAACTTGATAGTATGATAAACTTAATAATTTACATCGTCGCGGCATTTGCGTTAAAATGTAAATGCTTCTTGAACAATTATATGAAGTTTAAATGCTTTCAGTGAGGTTCGTCTCTCATTCATGTTATTCAAAAGCATATTACAACGTTCGATTCATTAAGATTTAGTTTAAAAACCAATGCTCCGTTTCGCAGCAAAAAGAAGATGCTTAACAGCAATTTATTTGCCAATATCGTTCGTTATACTACTATACAATCAGGAGTGTTTCCATTTTTAATTGCATTCAATTATCGCTTATCGATATTGGTTGCACCCTCCAGAATGCATTTCTTAATATTTAAAACGTATAAGCGAATGCAATGCGTTTGCCAGTATTTTTGCCAAATTGACTTATATCCGATTAAAACATTGACTTTTAAAGGTTATTTTCACCGGAAGATATTTAAATGAGATATTATTTTAAATAGTACTTCATTATTTTTATGAAAAGAAGTAAGTTATGCATTAATTAACACAACAACTATGCTGAACTACACACAATCTGTACAATACTGCAATCAGCAAACATGAAATTGCCAACGCAGTTTGTAAATAAGATAGCACCAAAGTGATTTTAATGAATAAACAGATGAAGCATGATAATCTCATACGAGCCGATGTTTCGGGATAATTAGCCGTAAAAACGGGAAAGAAAATTACGCGTGTATAAGGCGAAGTTTGGCTTAAGCGGTGAAAATTACGCATTTTATTCCTCACTTATGCTAAAGTTTTGTGAACATAAAAAAGCAGTCATCTGCTACATTCACCTCGAAATGTTTCAGCTTAAGCGATGAAGTTTCTGTAAATTATCCCTTCTTTCCTGAAATGTATAAAATTCAATTAGTTGTTTATTTCCCTGCGCTTCCTCCCGCCAGTCATCTAAAATACTTGTTTTTCCAAATACAAAATTAGTTCTCTCATTCGATTGGTTCGAATACGCATTTAATCTCTACATCTACGATGTACCCTCCGAGCAACCATAATTAATGTGACGTGGATTTTAGGTCATCAGTCTTCAATAACTGATTGGATAAGTGTTGGAGGTTATTGGGTTACTGCTATTGCCTTAGCTCTTTCGTCGTTTAACTTTCTTTTTGTTGTGAATCGCGAATCATACGAGAAAAGAAAGGGTCCCTAAAACCAATGGTGCTGCAGTCCGAATCCGAATGGTCCATCCTGCCCATACAATGTCTTCATGATTTATTCGTTATCATAGATGAAATCGAGAGTGTCCTTCCGTCTCTTTCTCATAGCCCTAACCCTATCTTCTCCATTTTTACTTGAACAAATGCCCTTTCCACTTCCTCCACTTTTATCCGCGTTACGCTCGCTTTCTTATCGTTAACATTTCTTGAGAAATCTAGCGCACCTTCTTTGAACCTCTTCCATCTTATTAATAAACGCCTTATGTCGAATCATCAGGGAGTTGGGTTGCTAGAGAGTGCAGCCGAAAGGCGGTGGCAAACCCCATCCAAGACTGAAACCGGCCATGAGACCGATAGCGACGAACAAGTACCGCGGGTGAAAGTTGAAACGCACTTAGAGGCTAGAGTTAGAGGGTCCACATATAATGTAAATTGACTAACTAGTCGACACAAATACAGAAACTAAAACATATAAAAGAGGGACTCACTGGTTCTCGAATTTTCGGTGGTGTAACCACCTTTCTGAAGAGGAATTAGGAACAGAACTCAGTCGACTAGTTAGTCAATTTACATTATTGTGCACGTTGGTGGTTTTTTCAAGAAAGTATATATATATATATATATATATATATATATATATATATATATATATATATATATATATATATATATAAATATATATATATATATATATATATATATATATTCTGATTACATGATTCTGATGACGACGGATGCCGTCGAAACGTAAATACGAGGGTCATCCGGAAAGTAGTACCCGTTCGTGCCGCATGAAGTGCTGACGACGCGAGTAGCCGCTGGACGAGGTCAGATAGCTTCAGTGGCTTGTCTGCCTTCTCTGAGCCAAGTTGCGTGACGCTAGCATTGCCTGTGTTGTTTCTGTGATTGTTTACAATGTTTAAAAAAATTGAGAACGCCGCCAGTTGTGAAGTGAGGGCAGTGATTAAATTCCTCAATGCAAGAAACGTTCGCCCATGTGATATTCATCGCCAATTAAAGGAGGTGTATGGAGACAATGTAATGGACGAGTCGTCTGTTCGGCGGTGGTGTCGCAACTTCAACATGGGGAGGGGGAACACACACGACGATGAGCGTTCGGGGAGACCGTCTGTCATTACAGACCAACTGGTGAGCTCAGTTGACGAATTCGTGAGGAACGATCGGCGCGTCACAATTGATGACATCTGTGAGCATTTTCCCAATGTTTCTCGAACAATTGTTCATGAAATTGTTAAACGCCATCTGCATTATGCAAAAATTTGTGCAAGATGGGTCCCTCGCATGCTTACAGATGAGCACAAAACCAAGCGTATGGCTGCAGCACTGACGTTTTTGGGACGTTATTCTGATGAAGGAGACTCTTTCTTGACTCGCATAATTACTGGTGACGAAACATGGGTTTGTTATGCATCACCTGAGAGTAAACGACAGTCAATGGAGTGGCATCATGCTCATTCACCAAACAAACCAAAAAAATTCAAGACAGTTCTGTCCACCAGGAAACTCATGGCAACCATTTTCTGGGATCGACGAGGTGTATTGCTTATTGATTTTATGGCCCGTGGAGACACTATTAATGCCAATGCGTATTGTGAAACATTAAAGAAATTACGGCGGGCAATACAAAATCGGCGGCGAGGTCTATTGTCTACTGGTGTCATTCTCGTTCATGACAATGCCAGGCCTCATGCAGCTGGGATAACACAAAAGTTTTTGCAGCAATTCAAATGGGAAACTTTCGACCATCCACCGTATAGCCCGGACTTGGCCCCTTCAGATTTTCATCTCTTTACAAAGCTTAAAGACTTTTTGGCAGGAAAAAGATTTGACAGCGATGAAGAACTTAAAGAAGGAGTGACCCTGTATCTCAATGAGCTGGCGGCGAAGGACTATGCAGCAGGAATACAGAAACTTGTCACACGTTATGACAAATGCCTTAATTTGCTTGGAGATTATGTTGAGAAGTAGTTTAAAGTATCCTCTTTCAAATAAAATTTTTTATGTTTGTTAATATTTACTTTTGTGTCTTTATTTCACGAACGGGTACTAGTTTCCGGATGACCCTCGTATCTACTCTAAGTGTCCTTCTTTTATGTTTCTGTGTGTGCAATATATATATATATATATATATATATATATATATATATATATATATATATATATATATATATATATATATATAATACTTTTCGTCCAACCTTCTTCCCAAATGCCCTTCGGTTACATCCAAACGGCCCGCCAACCTATCAGATCTCCTCAATTCCACCAAGCCTCTTTCCAAATCCCCTCCCACCCCCCAGATCACACCCACTCCGTGCTTGCAAGCAAGACGCAAAACTTGTCCTATTTTCACCACTCCACCCCTCTCCATCCCAACTTTTAACTCTCTCCCGCCCTTCCCCCACTCCTCATGCCCATCTCAGATTGTAATCTATCTTCTGACTTGCAAACTCTGCCCGGCATTTTATATAGGCCAGTGCTCTACACCCCTGAACCTCAGGGTGAAAAATCATCGCGCCTCATGTAATCCCTCTTCCCCGTCCGCGGGTCTTCCCATCCCAAAACATGCCTCCCACCACAACACCCCCTTCAAACACTGTTACAATGTTTCCGTTCTAGCATCCCTTCCCCCATTCGATAACCCCATAAAAGTAAAAAAACAATGGAATTGGCATTTATATGGCTGTGTAAAGCCTATCAACATCCGGGTCTGAATGTCGTTCACTAAATGGGGGGGTGAGGCTGAGGTGGATGGAGGTGAATTTGTTTGTTGCGAGGTGGTGGTACAATTTATTCATCCGCATACATTTTGTCATTCTTGTCCTGGGTTTTGACTAGTCGACCCCTTATGATAACTTTGTGATTTGACGCCTTGGTCATGGGTGTTGTGGCATCTGTGGATAAATTTTTAGTTTTCTGTGTCGCTTGTTACTATTTCCGCATCCTCCCTATTCCATCTCCGCTCCCCTCTGGCCTCCCTTTCCACCTCCATAACCTCCTCCTTCACCCCTCCCCCACCACCTGTTCTCCGCTCCGCTTTCTCCCCCCCCACATACCCCTCCATCACCCCTCCCCAATTACCTGTTTTTCCCCTCTCACCCGTCTCCTTCTCTATCTGCACCACTTACCAATGCCTCAGTCCTATCTTATCTTCCGAAGAAGACGGAGTTCGAATCCGTCGAAATTATCAAGATACGAGTTATTATTGTGAGTCTTCTTTTTATGTGTTCTCGTACTGCGTGTTACTGTCTAAATTATATATATATATATATATATATATATATATATATATATATATATATATATATATATAAAGAGAGAGAGAGAAATATATTTATATAATATATACATGTTTATATATATATATATATATATATATATATATATATATATACATGGTTCGTCCGGAAGATAAGTGTACTGATTTTTTCCCGTTGCTCCAGGCGTGCCCAGCACCGCTCTGACGAGCTGCGATTGGAGGGGGGTATGTTGGCAAGCGACGCTGAAAAAGGCAGTCGGCTCTGAGCTGTGGTGTAGTGAGGAGCTCTGTTAACGCGAACCTCCACGCTCGACCCACGTCACGGAATGCGATGCCGAAGTTTTTGGAGCAGCGTTATTCCATCAAATTTGCGGTAAAGTTTGGGAAATCGTCTATCGCAACTGTCGGTATGATTAACCAGGCTTACGAGGAGTCAGCCATGTCCAGAAAAATGATCTTTCGGTGGCACAACATGTTCGTGGAGGGCAGAGAAGAGGTCGACGACGAACCACGGCCTGGACGCCCATCAACGACACTCACCGACGAAAATGTGCGAAAAGTTCGCGATTTACTGAACTCTGATCGTCGTCTTAGTGTTCGGATGATAGCAGAGCAGTGTAATGTACCAAAAACAATAGTGCACGAGATTATTAGGGACCAAAAACATCTGGTGACTGCATCACGACAATGCGCCGTCTCACACCGCGCTTGTCGTGTCGGACTTCTTGGCCAAGCACGGCGTGGCAACGCTGCCGCACCCACCCTACAGCCCGGACTTGGCACCACCGGACTTCTTTCTGTTCCCGAAGATAAAGAGGAGTTTGAAAGGAACGCGATACGGGACTTTGGACGCCGTCAAAGAGGCCGTGACGACGTGTCTTCGAGAGGTTCCCGATGATGCCTTCGCGGGAGCGTTCCAGGAATGGGAACGCCGCTGGAACAAGTGTATCGACTCACAACGGTCCTATTTTGAGGAATATTAGCTTAAGATATGTAAAAGTGTAATACATTTTTTTCCTGAGCTCAGTACACTTATTTCATGGACGAACCATGTATATATATAATATATACATATGAGGAGTGTTCATATATTAACGGGAATTTCAATTTTTCGGACAAAATATTTATTTAATCTTATGCATTGATATTGTCACCTTTAAGATTAAGTAATTAAGGAGACACTTTAATATGATAGATAATATGGATAACTACACCTTTCAAAAACATGCGAACCATTCAACGCTCACTCTATAAATGCATCATTATAGCTTCGCATAATAACCCATGTGTAGGCGAGACCACGTTGAGAATTTATAAGGAAAAATGAATTATGAACCGATCGCTTTTAGAGAATCATTTTTCATTCGCACAATTCGTGACTGCAAGAGACATCACGTGATGCCGATTGAACTTTCAAACGGAAAATAACACGGAATGGCGCCGACCTCAATCGATGGTGACCACAATGCTCTTCCTCGAGGCGATCCAAATATAAAATGGGAGTTTAAAATATCACCAGCATGATAATGATCGGGACGGATTCTAAACAAGAAAAGTTCAAAATCCTGTCCTTGCCATTCATTTAAAAAATACTGAGTCTAGCACACTTTATACTTCATTCAACCCAATACATTGTTACAAACCATTTTATTATTTTTTATTGTTATCGTACTGCAGATAGGTTTTGCTCATGTTTACAGTGAGATTTGAGTTTGGTATTTTTAACAGAGATGTTTTAACAACGGAATTTTGTTGTAAGGCGAAGAGGATGATGGCTAAATAAAAAAAAATATCTCTCACGTTAGCATCGATATTTTCTTTAAAAATATATGGTACTTTCTGTTGACTCCCGGAAATTGTAATAAATTTAGGCGTTACGAGGGACATCAACCCTTCGATATGCCCTCCTTGGACTAGAAAGATAAGATGTTGATGTTTTTCAGCCTCTAAAGGAGATAAAATCACTCACATGTACCATTCCTCAAGCAGTAGCTGAGCATCCAATTTTCTCTTTCAAATACTTACTGTTTATCATTCTACTTACTACCGGGCAATAGCCAAGACGTACTTATTCTATCGTTTGTGATGAATAAAGGGAGAGGCGCAAGCTTGCAGATGGAGTCAGGTCTCAATGCACAATATCTGGGTAAAGTGACGTAGGCAGCGAAGGACCGGGAGACTGGCTTCAATCCCCGAAGTCCCGGGATCATGTCGAGGCGGATATTGTTTAGTGGGACGCCGTCTCACATTGGGTGACATGACCACACACAGTATAATGTACGTAATAATATAAATAATGTTTATCCCTTCTTCCTTTTCAGTGGTGAATGAATTGTCCTAGGATGATGGCGGTCACTAATAAGGGGTAATCGTTTATTTTTATCCCTTACGATTGAGTGAACTAAAAATATCTGAAGGGCTTAAAAGTTACCATTTCTAAACAATACATATATATATATATACATATAATTCTTATTTATTATAAGGTGTTCAACCAGTAAAGGCAAGTTTGGATGGACAAAACTATCAAATAAATATTTTGTGACTCCTAACAAAATACATATCAGCCACCTATTCTACATCAGGTCCCCCTTCATCTCTGTGTACTTCTTTCCTCCCTTCACCCCTTCCAACATCCCTATCCTGTTCCTGCCCTTACCTCGCTTGCCCAACATTCTCCCCTCTATTACCTTCTTCAACATTCCACTGCCGCCCTTCGTCCACCTTTCCCCTGCCTCCATAGGATATCTCTCAACAAACCCCTCTCCTCACCCACCATCTCCAGTACTTCCTCATTTGTTTTCCTTTCGGTCCATTTCACCTTCTCCATTTTTCTTCACACCCACATTTCAAAAGCCTCCAATCTACGTCTATCCTCCTGCTTCAGTGACCACGTTTCCGCGCCGTACGAATTTTTACGAGTCTTGTCTTAACATCTCTACTCAACGTCCCCGCCATCAACTCCCTCCTCCTTGAGAAAGCCTCCTTGCCTAGCGCAATTCTTCTCCTTACGTCCCTACCACTTTGACCGTATTGGTCCAAAACACTTCCGAGATATGTAAACTGTTCTGCCTGCTCTATTTTTTCCCCGCCTATTTTAATATTTAGCTTAGCCTTTTTCTTTCTGGAAAATCGCATAACCTTTGTTTTATTAATATTGATTTTCATCCCATATTTATCGCACTGAACCTCCAATTCACTCAACAATGCGTGGCTGACTGACGCACTAAAGCTTGGTCATCAGCAAATCTTAATGATTTGACGAATTCATCGCAGAATTTCATTCCTATATCTCTTCAACCATTTCCTCCACATAAGCGTTCGGTGACAATGGGCAACCCTGCCCATTGTCACCGCACGCTTGTGTGGAGGAACCTCTTCCTAGCACTGCTCATCCGGACTGGACTGGTATCTAAGCAATGGAGCCTGATTAGCAAATTTCCCAGTGTCCTCGATCCCTTATCAGACCACAATTCTTGGTCCTAAAATCCCCACCTTGACCCCTCCCCTCTACGCCAGGATTGCCCTCGCCGTCGCGCAGGTGATCTCAGGTGCCCGCACGTCGGGCGGCGGCGAAGGTGCCTGTCGACCATTAATCGGCGCAATCCTTCCCGTGTTAGCGCGCGGTGTCCAAGTAAGGGTCCTTGCGCCCCCCAGCGGGCCCTCTCCACTGCGAGCAGGGCCCGTTGGCACGGCCCCTCCCACCCAAACCCTCGTTCCCACTCCCGCTCTTCCCCTCCCATCCACCGCCACACCCCAGGACGGGAATTCGACTCACGCAACTACAGTGGGTTCTCTGCAATGCGCGCCCCGGGGGCTGGGGGGGGGGAGGAGGAAGCGGAAAGCCTCGGGGATTGGCCCGTATATTCATAGGCGGCCGTCTCCTGCGTCAAAATATCCCACGTGATACCCAAGAGAAGGGATATGGCTCGGGATCTCTCCTGCGTCAAAAATCAAATGGGAAAACTTGACGTGTAGCAATCCTTAGAAAGAGTTTCCCAAAGCTGGGAGACGATCCTCAAGCTGAACCCGTGGAAGAGAAGAGGGACGAGAGGCGACAGCGCCCCCTGACGGAGCAAGCGACGGGGAGGATGAGGATGACCGACCAAAAGACGCGTTGCACTGCATTTATAATCGAATTTCAAAATATTTGCTTACTTTATTATATATTCCAAAACTGCAAAACATCTATTTAGTTACACGGGCCCCCTTTTTAATTTCACATTTTCATCATGTTGCGCATGGGCAAAAGACATGCGTAGTCCATTTAGGAGATCTGCGAAGCTAGATTAAGGATCTTAGTTTTCGTCAATCGAAATAATACGGATGCTCGAAGGAAATAGTTGAAAGACATTCTTTATTATGCTCGTGTGTGTGTGTCAACTATTATTTTGAAAACTATTATTATAGAAGAAATATATATATATATATATATATATATATATATATATATATATATATATATATATATATATATATATATATATATATGTACACACACACACTCGTGTGCATGTGTGTGTGCATAGGTAAGATGATTCTGAAGATGGCCACCTTGCCGTTGAATTTCTAAAATATATCCGTTGCCTTTCTTTGTGTTTCTGTGTTTACATAAGGTTTTAAACAAAGTTTATGCACATTTGTGTCGTCGCCGAATAGCGTTCCTTTTCGAAGATATATTTCTGTGCGTAAGGGTTAAATCATATGCTGAGTTCATTAGAAAATCAGTATTATTGGTACCTATTGGATGAGAATCAATGCAAACAATGCAAACGAGGAAGGACCAAGAATGGGATAGTGATGCTGGATGGAATGAATGGATGAAGGAAGAATGCGGAGATCAAGAGAGCGTTATTGCAATGTGGGATTTCAAGTTGTATCCTGTTCGACAAAGCTAACGAATGATTGTGTGTTCAGTTTGTGTCCATTCAAACCTTCAAAGTTTGAACATCAAAGAAGAACATATGCAAATGGTTCATA
This sequence comes from Hetaerina titia, assembly GCA_037158775.1. Lineage (NCBI taxonomy): Eukaryota > Metazoa > Arthropoda > Insecta > Odonata > Calopterygidae > Hetaerina > Hetaerina titia. Next base: position 6,143,770 of record CM073770.1, on the reverse strand, counting down.
ATTAAGCATAAATGTCTGTTGCCGTAGCACCCCGCCAAGGTCCATTGCAAAGCCTTGCAAGAGTATTGCAAAGGCGTAGATGAAATTATTATTTCGCTAACACACTTCGAATGTTTGGGAACTTCGTAAAGATAAAGTGTTTTATCAAACAGAGCAGCAGAAAATATCTGTCCGGTTCTTGACTAAACACTACGAACATACAGCAATCTTCACATAATTGCTGGATACCCTGCCTTGGAAGATGGTGGGACAGCGCGAATATAACATGAGCGACTTAAAATTAAGATGAATATCAATCACACCAGTTTAACACCCCAAGGTGGAAACTGCTTTAACCCCATAATAAGTCAGTACGCGAGAATACAACGAGTAGATGAGGGAAATCGTCTGCAGAAACAATTAATGTAAGAAAATGAATAAAAAATCATTTTCCCCCGTTAATTTAGTAACTTCAAAAATGTGCGTCATAATTAACGACGTTTTTCACTTCCTTACTTCCATTAATCGCGCATCGACAATCTTTCTGATGGATGGTGATCTAGCAATCCTTGCCACACGCCCACGTGACCACCAGCAGGATGTAGTAGAACATAAGAAATTAATATTATCTTTGCTTTCTACAGAAATAAACTTTATTTGTCGACTAGTTTCGTTCATACTGTAACATCCTTAGGACTAGTGGTACAATATACATTTTTTACAAAAAAAATGTACATTGTACCACTAGTCCTGAGGATGTTACAGTGTAAACGAAACTAGTCCACAAATAAAGTTTATTTCTGTAGAAAGCAAAGATAAGATAAATTTCTTAAGTTAAACATGGAATTCTACAAAGTTAAGGCCTCAACCATTCAGTGCATGTAGTAGAACACTTGCAGATGTGCGACAGGTAGTGAAATGTTAGTTGCTCTCCCGCATCGAACAGTTGGCGAATTGGCGAGTTTTACGTTTAAACTGATATGAAATTAAACTAATTTAAGACCACTTTCTGAAAACTTTCGTACATCGACTTGTAGTTTGAGGAAAGTGAGAGAGCAGAAGGAGGTAACCCAGAGCAACCTTGGAGCAGCAATCAAATCCAGGGTTCCGCTCACAGCCCCTCAACCCCAAATGCACCCTTTACCCTGGAGTAACTCTGGACGAAAAATATTTCGCTGCGAAGGAAATAAAAAATAAAACTGGTCAAAATTTTCCGCTGTCCCGTCTTCTTCCTTTATTTTGGCCAACTGGCTCTTTCCCTCCCCTTTCCCCTCCTCTCTCCACCCCAAACCCTTGGTCCCCTTCGCGCAGCCCTTACCCACGCAGCAAGTCTGAATCCGCACACATCCTCTTGCCACCCACTCTCTCTACTTTATACAAAAAATGCGCATTTCGCCCCTCTCTTGTCTGTTTAGCTTCCGTGCCTACATCCTGCGACCTTTCTCGCCACCACGACAAAAATCCACCTTCCGTCATCAAAGGTTTTTCTACTCTTCGCTTTCTTCACGTTCGCCTATTGCCTTCTCCAGCTAGTTACGGGAAAACATCTTCTTATTTTGAGTATATAGTATTTCAAGAGTACTCAAGATTACTAAATCAAATGTCAACAAAGTAAGAATTTCATTTTAGAGAGTTCTGAATCCTTTCCACAGATTGCAAATTTTGTTACAGTACTTATCGTATTCCGTTCAGAGGTTATTTAGTTGAACTTGTGTTCACCATGTACACAAACCAACGGGTATTGAATTCATTATATCCCGTACCAACACACAAACGATTACCCATTTCAATGGCTCAGATAGATAGATAAATGAAAGTGTAATCAAAGCACGAGAACACGCTAATTGTGCTTCTTTTGTTTTGGGCTCAACTTTGTGGAAGTTCATGTTCAATATTTATTTTATTAAGAACACAATGCATGCATATCCACTGTTCTATTATTATCGTACGACTAGTTTCAACGCTTAGGCGTCATCTCAAGGTTCCTGATGATGACGCCTAAGCGTTGAAACCAGTTGTACGATAATAAAGAACAGTGGATGCATACATTGTGTTCTTGATAAAATAAATGGCGTCAATACTGATTGAATCATGCTTATTGAAATGTAATTGATGACTTTGGAAATGCAATAAATGATTTCTAATAGTAGATTTGTAATTCCGACGTTCAGTTGTTTACTCCAGAAAAATTAGGGACTAAAAATAGTAACCGATAGGGTTTTATCTGAAATGGAACTATTAAACTCATTTGCCGTCGTAATTCATAGCAACGAAACCAGCTATTGTAACGGAAAAGAATGAAACAGCGTCTGTTATATTTTTAACAATGAGTAAGGCGTGAGTTGTTTTTTCCTCGCAGTGCGGGTGCGCGCGCGCATGTGTGGTGTGTGTGGTGTGTGTGGTGGGTGTGATGGGTGTGGTGGGTGTGCATGTTTGATAGCATTTCACGGATCATATTTTGTGAACTGGTGCTATCAATACGCTTTGCATATTATTCTATGAAGAGCACATATTGAAAATGTAAGCATACAGGTTAGACATAGAAAAGGAACATGACGTAGAAGAAGATAGCTTAGGTCCAGGCATACTCGACGATGAAATAGAAAGGGCATTAAAGGAGATGAAAGCAATTAAGGCCGTGGGGGTGGACAACATACCTGTAGAACTGTTGAAATGTTTAGGAAAATGTGGGAAGGAGGCCCTATATGGACTGGTTCGTAGTATCTATAAGAAAGGAATCTGGCCGGAAGATTTTGTGAGATCGGTGTTAGTTCCTATTCCAAAAAAGGCAAAGGCTACATCATGTGAGGCCTACAGAACAATAAGTTTGATATCCCACGCAGCTAAATTATTCTCAGTATCATCAACAAAAGGATAGAGAGTAAGGCAAATGATTACTTAGGGGAAGATCAGTTTGGGTTTAGGAAAGGAAGATGTACGCGTGATGCCATTGCAGTAATGAGATCACTAATTGAGAAGAATATAGAATACAACCAGGACGTATTTGCATGTTTCGTAGATTTCGAAAAAGCGTTTGATAGAGTGAATTGGGAAAAATTAATGCGTGTATTGCAGAAAATAGGAATGTATTGGAGGGACTGGGAGACTGATCCGCAACCTGTACATGTCTCAGACTGCTCAGGTGCGAGTGGGGAACGGAGAGTCCGGATGGGCAGTGTTAGGAAGAGGTGTAAGGCAGGGTTGCCCATTGTCACCGGTACTGTTCAACGTATATGTGGAGGAAATGATTAAAGAGGCATGGGAAGAACTGGAGGTAGGAAAGAAAGTCGGAGGGGAATTCGTATAATCGGTTAGGTTTGCTGATGACCAAGCATTAGTTGCTCAGTCAGCCGAGGAGTTTCACGCATTGCTGAGTGTATTTAAGGTTTAGTGCGATAGATATGGGATGAGAATCAATTTTAATAAAACCAAATCAATGCGATTTTCCAGAAAGAAAAAGGCTAAGCTAAGCATTAAATTAGGAGGGCAAAATCTAGAGCAGGTAGAACAGGTTACGTATCTCGGAAGTGTTTTTGACTAACACGGTCAAAGTAGTAAGGACGTAAGCAGAAGAATTTCGCTAGACAGGAGGCTTTCTCAAGGAGGAGGGAATTGATGACGGGGACGCTGGGTAGTGAGGTTAAGAAAAGACTCATAAAAATTTTTATTTAAAGCGTAGCTATGTACGGCGTGGAAACGTGGTCGTTGAAGCGGGAGGATAGACGTAGATTTGAGGCTTTTGAAATGTTGGTGTGGAGAAAAATGGAGAAGGTGAAATGGACTGAGAGGAAAAAAAATGAGGAAGTACTAGGGATGGTGGGTGAGGAGAGGGGTTTGTTGGGAGAAATCGTATGGAGGCAGGAAAAATGGATGATAGGCATATTGAGCGGCAGTGGGATGTTAAAGGGAGAATGTAGTAGAGTAGAATGTAATAGAGGGGAGAATGTTAAGCAAACGAGGAAAGGGCATGAACAGGATATGGATGTTGGACGGGATGAAGAGAGAAAGGAAGTACACAGAGATGAAGAGCGACCTGATATAGATTAGGTTGCTGGATTAGGTTTTGTTTGGAGTTACAATATATTTATTTATTTTGGTAGTTTTGTCCATCCAAAAACCTACCTTAACCGCTAGATTACCTTATTAAAAACACCTTTCTCTAGAGGAGGAAGGAACGGACCTTAGTTCCGTTTCTTCCTATACCATCACAATGGCATGTCAGTCATATATTCTTCATCGTTACCGTCTTCCTGGCCCGGAACATCGGTCCCCCAGAGGTGGTCCCTCAGCTCCCTTACGGTTCCGACTTGGCTCCGTGCGACTTTCTTTTGTTTCCCCGACTGAAGTGAGAGTTCACAAGAAAGCATCTGGAGACGAAAAAAGAATCCAAAAGCATGTTACAACGTTTCTGAGAGACATTCCCGTAGAGGAGAGAGTCTGGGTGCCTCCTTAAATTTTTCCATGCAGAATGCATTGCAATCTTCTAGCTATGAGTAATATTTTTCAAAATCACTCAACTTCTGTGTCTCAACTTTCTTTTATGAAACAGACAATAATTATGGGCTTTTTTTTATAGGTCCCCCTCTCTCTATAACCTTCCTATCTTCTTAGAATATCCTTGTCTTCCAGATTCCCCAATTATTCTTCAGGGACCCAAGTGTTTGCTTGGATTGAATAACGAACTTGATCGGAGTGAACATTACACAAAATCAAAGGATGCAAATTTGCGATTCATCGTTAATTTCGGCAGTGAGGGCAACATTTCATGTCGAACACTTTACCCCATGCGGATATTCCCTCTCCTCTTCCCTCACACATACCGCACACTTCTGCGCCACTATTTGCGACAACCACAGGCCGCGACACCCCTTTACCCTGCGTCGCACACGCAGCTCTCCTAATGAGACCAGCCGGCCTGTTTCCCCGGATAACGTCGTTTCTCCCTCCCTTCCTATTTCACTTCATCTCCCGTCATCCTCTTGATTCTCTCTCCCTCACCTTCCTCTTTTCACTTCCATTTCCTCATGAGAGTATTAAAAGAAACTTTGCACTTCCACATAAAGATTCAATACTCGGATGATAATTATAATACTTATAATACTTATAATAATAATTATAATATGATGCACAGCATCGAAACCATGGTCGTTTGAAGTATTAAATCTTTGTGTTGAAGTGCAAAGTTTCTTTCTCTGCCCTCATCATGGAGTAATTCCACAAAGTTAAACCTAAAACTGTTACGTTTCCATTTCCTCCTTTCCTTTCGCGTTTCCACGAACCTTTCACAATTACTAATCCTTCCCTCTTGGATCCTCCAATCCCCCTCAATCTCTCTCTCCCTCCCTTCTCCCCAGCCTCGGTTCACGGGTCTATCCCCCGCGCACTTCCAGAAACGATACCATCTTTTTGCGAGAATAATAAATAATAATGACAAAAGAAAAACGCGCGACATTATCGCTTCGCATTTTTTTGGTCGGGTTCTTTCGTCATTTTCTCCTTGGTTGCTGATTCCGGCTAGGCGATATGGTGAACTGGAGGGAACGGGCGCGAAACGTGGCCGCTCGAATTCTGCGCCCGTCCTTCATTTTCCTCTCTCCTTCTCCCACGAGAAAAAATCAAATCAAAAAGTGAATGGCGATGGCTTATCTAAGTCGGCAAGTTTATGCAAAAAAATGACCGTTCGTCGATAATGGGATTCCCTCCGAATACGAGCTGGGTCATTCAATCCGATTCGCCGCCAAGTTAATAGTCACCGATCCGATTACGGGCTTTTGATAAGAACCGGAACCCATTGCACTAATGGACGTCGAGTTTTTCGACGACGGTAATCAATTTCAGGCCTCTTCGGAGGGGCAAATCATTAAATGCAAAATTATTTCCTTTCAGTACGCACATGTCCAGTACTTCCGAGCAGTGGGCATCCTCCAACAGTGTTTAATTTTGTATTTTTTTCCGTCCGGGGATCTACGAAGTAACTGGTTGGGCATCTATTCTTCTCGTACGGCGAGGGGAATGACTCTTGCGAATGGGGGAGCGTATCTCGGGGCTATCGGGAAGCCGACATTCATCCTCTAAACGATGAACACTTGTAGTGGAGGGATCCTGAACGAATGGGACCGGGAGGACATCTCGGGTTGCGACAGCGGGGAGGGAGGACGCTCCATTTGATTGGTTGGCTCGGGTCGAGGCGTGGTGCCAAGAGGAGGGTGCAGGCTAGAGCGGCGAGTCACCTCAAAAGACGTTCGCTATACAAAGCGGTTTGACCAAAACGGAAAGGGGAACTACGATGGGAAACAGTTTCAGATAGAAGCTCAATTTATGACACACTTAAGAAAAATTAATACCGATCGGTTTTCTGCATGAGTGGAGCGAATTTCGAAAACACCTTTATTTTTTTTGACGAGACAATTATTTCAAAACAGAGGAGATATGATATTATAGTAGAATAAAATGTCCTTTCATTAGAGAATACTGAGAGAAGGTGATACAAAAGCTACCCAATTCAACAATGGAATAAATAGCACAATAAGGTGGTGTAGACTTCACAGACTTCATTTCTTCCTTTCTTTTAATATTACAAACATGTTAATCTGGTTTTTTTGCAAAGGATGAGAATAAGTTAATGCCGATACTAAAATGGTAAATACTCGAGCGCGTGGAGCAGTTTACATGACCATGGCTAAGACCGAGATGGTCAAAGTTAGAGGCAAAGAAGCTTTCATAAGGAAGGGGGAGTTGATGACGGGGACGTTGAGTAGGGAGGTTAAGAAAAGACTCGTAAAAACCCTGATATGGAGCGTAGCTATGTACGGCGCGGAAACGTGGTCACTGAAGCAGGAGGATAGACGTAGATTGGAGGCTTTTGAAACGTGGGTGTGGATAAGAATGGAGAAGGTGAAATGGACCGAAAGGAAAACAAATGAGGAAGTACATGGGATAGTGGGTGAGGAGAAGGGTTTGTTGAGAGAAATCCTATGGAGGCAGGAAAGATGGATGAAGGACTTATTCGTCGGGAGTGTGATGTTGAAGACTGTAATAGAGGGGAGAATATTAGGCAAAAGAGGAAAGGGCAGGATTAGGATAAGGATAGATTGAACGGGATGAAGGGAGGAAGGAAGTACACGGAGATGGACTCTTTTACGAAATTTCGGTTGTCAGGCTGTTTTCTCTAGGATAGACTAAAAAATGAATTGGTGTACATTCTGTGCCCATCCAAATTTTAGGTGCACATTAAACTGTAGGCTACCTTATATCAATAATAATGATATATTTACACATAAATAAATCTGGTTGTCAAATTTTCGGTGATCTAACCACCATACTCAAGCGGAGGAAGCGTGACTGACGTCACGCACTGCTCTTATATTATATTATGTTGTATGATTGCGTACCTACTGTCTTTTCTCCTGTGTATTATGTCTTTCTCCTTTGGTGGGTGAAAAAGCTCCTTGACTCCATATCTTATATATATATATATATATATATATATATATATATATATATATATATATATATATACATATCGATGATGCGGAAGTACTCACGAGAGCAATATAACTTTTGGACGGCACAATAGAACACAGAATAAAACAGATAACACGTAAAAGTACACTCACAGTGTAGATAATTTAAGCTTTCGGCTTACTCCGTGGCCTTCTTCAGGTCAGACTGAGAGGTTTTGAGGGAAGAGTGCCTGGGGAGGGGAGGGGGGGCGGAAGGTTTAGGGACTGTTGGGAAAGAAATTAAAGATGGCGGTTAAGGGTGGGAATTTTAAAGGATCGGAAATATAGGATGTATCGCGAGTTCTCACCTCTATGTTGGTGGCTGAATCGGGTAGGGATTCTAGAACTGTTAGGGACCTCTCTCTCTATCTGCGGACATCGGATTTGCAACACCACAGCTACCCTCAACAAATACCTCCACAATCTATTTGTGGAGGTATTTGTTGAGGGTAGCTGTGGTGTTGCAAATCCGATATCCGCGGATAGAGAGAGAGTTGGGAATTGAGCGTTTGGTATGAGAAGGATGACTACTGGTATAGTGTAAATATTGTTGATGATTGGTGGCTTTGATGTGTACTGAAGTGGTGAATTTGTTATTATGAAGTAAGATGTCTGTGTCAAGAAAGGTGATGGTGGAATGTGAAATGGAAGAAGGGAATTTAACAGTGAAAGAAGAATTTAAGGCCGATAAGAAATTGTCAAGAGACTCAGAGCCGTGTGTCCAGAGCATAAAAATGTCGTCAATGTAGCGGACCCAGAAAAGAGGTTGGAAGGGTTGCTGTGAAAGGAAATTCTCTTCAAGGTGGCCCGTGAACTTTGTGTTGGTGGCACATACAACTTTGTGTTGATATTTATGCATTTTCATTTAACTTTTTCTAATATTTTTATAAAACCACTGGTGAGTCATGTACAATATTCAACCGTAACTCTTCGCATACTATTAGGTTTATTAAAGTACCCTCTGCCACACACAAGTATAGAGTCATTGATTTTGTAGCTCTTCTTGTATACGTAGGCGGTACAAAAAGATCATATTCTCTCTCTTTCTCCTGCCTACCTAACTCATTCCTCTCCTGATTTCATTATTCCTCTCTTTCATCATCTCGTCTCCCACTGCAAACCACGGTGTTTTTCTCATGAATATACGTCGTTGAAAGATCGCCCACCTTATTGCCTTGGGGAAGCTCGCACCCTTTTGTTTTCCGCGGCGAGGAAGGACCTAATACGTATTAAGGGAGAGGCAGGGGGGGGGGAGCGAGGCAAAATGCAAGCGGGGGGCTGGACACGCATTCGCCGCTCCAGTATGGGCTGCTACCAATTGATCGCACCCTTTAGCGGGATGCTGCACTGCGCTCGAATTATCTGCAATTTTCCCTGCAGCCAACTAGGTGAACTCGCTTTTACCCATTGTATGTTTGCGACCTGGCCGCGAGGTCTATAACATAGACTTTTAACGTGGTGATTTAGAGTGAAGCTAAACCAAGAAGTTAAATAACCACTCGTTAAACCATGAAATTTTGAAAAAGATGATGACGTTCGTAGATTCTGACGTAGGTATACGTACGTTGGAAGATTATTTTTATATGGGTCTGGTAAATGATGAAGAAAATAATTTTGAGAGAGAGAGAGAGAGAAAGAGGAAGGCAAAAGCTGAGGTTTACAATAGTGTTGGTTAAAAGAGGAAGTCGCCGGTAAAAATTTAAAAAAGCGGAGGAAGCAGATGGAGGTAATACTGAAGTGTTTTGGAATTCTAAAGGTCGTTGATAGACGGAAAAAATGTTGGTCAAGCGGGGAAGGGGTTGTTAGAAGAGAACGGGCTTTTAAGCAGAAATAACGGAAGGAAGAGCTATGAAGAAATGCACTTAGACGGGAAAACGAAGACAATTTCGCGTGATAATTAGAAGATAATATGCGGTAGGGATCGCCTTCAAAGGGTTGAACACCTTGAATGAATGAGGCAGCCGGAAAGCAATCAGAAAGGCGATATGTGTGTTTTCTTGGAAGCAAAATTAATTCAATACGTATATCCTTACAATAGCACTTCTTACCGTTCATTACCACAACCAAATTGTAACACATACAATTCACTGTAATTTTTACAATTGTTCTTTTGAGAAACCATACTCAACAGTTTGGAATAAGTCCGGTAAATTCAATTCAGTATTTGTTTATACGCAAAATGCAAGAATCATTTCATGGGACGCTATGCACATAAGGTATTGATATTGTTCGCAGTAATTTCTCTTCGATCATTAACTGCTAGTCTAATCTTGAAAATCTTTTTAACTTCGATCATCTTCGGTGAGTCTAATCATAAAAATCGATGTGAAAATCATTTTTCACGCATTTCTCCAAATCAGATTACTTTAAAATGCGGCCATATTTCTCCCTTCTTGTCTCTGAAAGTTATTTGGTTTCGTGTAACCCTAGGACATCCTCCCATCTCTTGTTCTTCCCATGTATACTTTTTTCTATTGTTGTGAACGAAATCAGCGAATGGTGCCAGTGTTGAGGTATCACAGCAATAACATGGTATGTATGAATAGTATCGCTAATCATTTTGCCCTGACGTGAATTGCGTGGAGTGCTGAATTCAGACGGTCGTCGGTCATTAAGTGTGTGCGCATGATCGCTGATATAGTATTATTGGCATTGACATAAGACAGTGGCAGTGCACAGACCATCGTGCCACTTTAAAATTCGTCAATGGGAAATGTCTTAAGTGCCTAATTTGTCCTCTCGAAGGTCTTACTGGCGGACGACCAAAAGAGCAGAGTCGAGTGTGTCTGCTTACAAAGAAGACCTTCTGCAAAGACATTGCGACGATTCCCCCACCCCCTTACAAACTCCCCGACTTGGCACCAGCAGATTATTATTCATACAGTATTCCATATAAAAGTGAAATCTTCCGTAAAAGGATACCACCATGGTATGACCCTAAGTGCCGTCAAAGAAGCTTCTGCGCGTATCCTTAAGAGTACCCTTATCCGGAATCTGGGGATCCCGCGAATCGTGGAAAAGCCGCAAGGGTAAAAGTGTGACAACCCTCAAGGGATGGACTTTGAAGTATTTTGAGAGGCATTGTAGCAATAGTATCCACTGAAATAAATATATTTTTTCGAGACTTTTCGCGATGCATTTATACGACAAACCATGTAGATTACGAGCATTTAATTTCTGAAAAGTAAATATTTAACCCCTAGTCCTTCCATTCTCCAAAAGGGTAGAATAAGAATCGGAAGAGCAAGCAAAATGCCCGGGAATCACATGAACCTCGGACCTCACATGAATTGAGGACTTCAGAAACCACTGTGGGGCAGTCTTAAGAAAATCCGAGGGTCATCAAACGGACGGGGAAATACTGGAATGGAGCAATCAAGGAGAAGTGCTATCGTGCGTTGGTAGAGGCGTCAGGCGAATAAGCGTCAACGTTTATAGGTTTAATTCCAAAAGACGGTAACTACGACACTAAACAGAATACAAAGGAAAGATTGCAGTTTCTTAAAGAACAGCAGAGAGAAAAAAGAAACACCTTATCGGTAGTAGGCCGAGGTTTGGGAGATACAAAGTCGAGGATTACATGCAAGATAAACTTTAAAGAAAATGCAATACGCATGAAGACGAATGGACTATTTTTCTGTCATTCATGCATATTTAACTTTATTATTTAACATAAGTGGAATTGAAAACTGCAACCTAAATATACTTTAATTCCATAAAGTTTTTTTCGCATTCATGCGCAATAAGTTTCAATTTCGCGAAGTTCCAATAAAGATCTACCCCAGTTATCATTTCAAAAGCTTGCCTTAGATCGCGTTTGGGGCCCTGGTGTCAGCCTCCAGGGCAGAGGGCATCTGCATCGACCACAGCTTTCGCCGTCCTCCTTTCTTCCTCTATTATTTTTTTCTTTCCCTCTTTCCATTCCCTTCCCCTATTATTATTATTATTATTTAAAGAACGAGGCTCGCAACTGGAAAAAAACCCTTCCACTATGCAAGGGTCGCAGCGGTGGGCCGCTTCCGACCTCGGCGCTGAGAGGGCCCCTCCCAACCGGAGGGGCCCACGCAAGACGAATGGACGCATTCCTTTCCCTCTCTCTCCCCCCCTCCCTCTACTTTTTCTCCAGTCCAATCCACCTAGTTATTCGCTGCTCCTCAATTATTTGATAGGATTTCCGTTTCTCATCATCAATCACAACTAGTGAAAGGTGTCTTTAAAGCACTTCAATCTAGCAGCGACAATCTCTTGAGCAATCGGGCAAATCCCACCATCAAATCAACGAACGTTTCTACACTTCTCAACGAACACCTTCAGGGAAAAAGTGGTATTTGATATTTTGACGATGGATAATGTCCATTCGCTTCCGTTTACTTCGACAGGGAAAAATAAATAGTGGTAATTAAATAAAACTGCATCATTCATCTGTTTTGAAAACAATGCGTTTTTTTCACTGGCTACTTTCGAGTGCCAATTCGCAAAAAAACATTTATCAGTATTAAGTCAATTACTACTATAGAATATTATTATTACATGTTATAATTAGAGCATTACTGACCAAGTTAAATATCCCATCAGCAAGTCACCTCAAACAAATCATTGGAAGACGTCGATTTCAGAGATTCGCTCTCCTTTGTAGAACTATGACACCTTCACCTAAGAATAAACTCCATAAGCGCACCATATTTGGTAGATGGACTCTGCGATGGCCGCTTTAGACAAGCCTATAAATAGAAATATTATTATTGCCTAATGATCCAAGTTGACCAACTGTTCTTCACTTCCCTTCATCTTCGTCCTTTCTCATATCTCCTCTGCTAAAGACCTACTCTGATGCTTTCCTTACACGCCATCTGTGCCCTTATTACACTTCCTCTACCTCTCTTTCCCTACCGCAGGTCCACAGAAAAAAGATCTCGACATGATTTTGGTCGAAAAACTCTCACGAAGTGTATTTCTCGCAATTCTCATTTTCTACTGAAAATGTTCAGAAATTCAATCCGATAATCTCCTGATTATGCAATATTTCATGCAATTTGACAACATTTTTTAGAAACATATAAAAAATATATATAGCCGTGGGTCGCGGTAGTCCAGGGGATGGAGAATTGAAATACTGACCGAAGGGTCCCGGGTTCCATTCCCGGGCAAGGCACTCTGGGAATTTGCAGCGAAACTATGTGATTTTTCCGCTAGGCTATTTGATTTTTTGAGATAGATTACTGTGTCTATGGTTTATATATAAAACCAAAAACAAAGTAAACATCCCCAACGACGGTTTGGGCCCGAAGGCGCGTGACATTCACACAACAGGGTAAGGCATTAACATATCCAGTTGACGTTTCGACGGGTTATAAACCCATATTATAAATATATATATATATATATTTAAATATATATATATTATTAGGTAATCTACCGGTTAAGGTAGGTTTTCGGATGGACACAACTATCAAATAAATATTTTCTGACTCCTAAGAACACCTACTCTACATCAGGTCCCTCTTCATCTCTGTGTACTTCTTTCCTCCCTTCATCCCGTCCAACACCCCTATCCTGTTCCTGCCCTCTCCTCGTTTACCTAACATTCTCCCCTCTATTACCTTATTCAACATTCCACTACCGCTCAATACACCTTTCATCCATTTTTCCTGCCTCCATAGGATTTCTCTCAACAAACCCCTCTCCTCCCCCACCATTTCTGGTACTTCCTCATTTGTTTTCCTTTCGGTCCATTTCACCTTCTCAATTCTTCTATACACCCACATTTCAAAAGCCTCCAATCTACGTCTATCCTCCTGCTCCATTGGCTACGTTTCCGCGCCGTACATAGCCCCGCCCCATATCAGAGTTTTTACGAGTCTTGTCTTAACATCCCTACTCAACGTCCCCGTCATCAACTCCCTCCTCCTTGAGAAAGCCTCCTTGCCTAGCGCAATTCTTCTCTTTACCTCCCTACTACTTTGACCGTATTGGCCAAAAGCAATTCCGAGATACGTAAACTGTTCTACCTGCTCTATTTTTTCCCCGCCTATTATAATATTTAGCTTAGCCTTCTTCTTCCTGGAAAATCTCATAACCTTTGTTTTATTAATATTGATTCTCATCCCATACCCATCGCAGAGAACCTCCAATTCACTCAACAATGCTTGCAACCCCTTGGCTGACTGAGCAACTAATGCTTGGTCATCAGCAAACCTAACCGATTTTACGAATTCCCCTCCGACTTTCATTCCTACCTCCAGTTCTTCCCATGCCTCTTTAATCATTTCCTCCACATATACGTTGAACAGCACCGGTGACAATGGGCAACCCTGCCTTACACCTCTTCCTAATACTGCCCATCCGGACTCCCCGTTCCCCACTCGCACCTGAGGAGTCTGAGATATGTACAGGTTGCGGATCAGTCTCCTGTCCCTCCAATCCATTTTTATATTCTGCAATACACGCATTAACTATTCCCAATTCACTCTATCAAACGCTTTTTCAAAATCTACGAAACAGGCAAATACGTCCTTATTGCATTCAATCGTGATGCAATATGCGATTAAAATCGAAGAACACAGTGAGCATAACCTATACGATCGACCATACTTGTTGAGCCTTTTTGGTCTTGGCGAGCCAGAATGGCTCCACTGGGATGATTGAGTCTTGGTTTCAACGTCACACCCATAAGCCCATGTTTTGCCACCTGATATAATACGTTTCAGTAATTCTGTATCGTCATTTTCTTCATTTAGTGACTCCTGAGCAACTTCCATTCGCCGCTGTTTTTGCTCTAAATTCAACAATTTTGGAACGAATTTTGCTGCCACGCGTTTCATACTCAAAATATTGGAAAAAATGTCATGACATGATACAATCGATATGCCAACATCATCATCAGCGACCTCTCTAATTGTCATTCGGCGATCGTTCATTTCACCATTTCTTTCACTTTTTCCACGTTTTCATCGATTGTTGATGTGCTGTGGCGTTCGTCCTCTTTAAGGTCTTCACAGCCTTCTTGGAAACGCTTATATCACTCGTAAACTCTTGATTTACTCAAAGCAGACTAACCATACTCGCCTTTGCTAACATTTCACACACTTTGTTACACTTTCTTTAATTTTTTACGCAAAATTTGATAAAAATTCTTTGATCCATTTCTTTTAACAAACGAAAATCGCCGAGGCCATAAAACACATCTAACCTTAGTGGCTGTCACAGGCAAAGTCCACAATGAAATCAGCTGAAAGTTTTATTATACTTCAGGGGCATGTATACCAACATAATAAATTTGACAGTAAAAAGTTTGACAATCTCTCCAAGCCCGCGAAATGAAAAAATTCTAGTTATATTTTGAATACACCCCGTATATATTATGTAAATAGAACTAGTAGACAAAGACAAAAACACATATAAAAGAAAACTCACTGGGTGGCCCACCTCATCACCATCTCTTCCTTTGCCTACCGTCGCATTCCAATCCCCCATCATTATCAAATGTTTCCCTGCAGGAACACACGCGATAATGTCCTCTTACTCAACGTACATCCTATTGACTTCTTCCTTCTTGTTATCTAATAAATCAAACAGTGTAATACTTAGCAGTAAGCGACTCACTAAATGGTAAAAAATTCATGCATCATTCGAAATAATAACCTAGGTGATTCATCAATCGATTTAGTGAAATATCATATACGCTTTATAAAAATATTTGGCTCAGGAGTATGACTCACCCATAGCTGTTCCTTGCTCACTGCATTTTCTATTCGGCGGGACAACACATCCGATGTTTTCTTTTACGATTTATTTGAATGTGTTCGATAATATGACTCATCTGATTCAAGAGTTGCACGCGGACGGGATCGTTTTGGCATTCTCTCGAGTTTTTCTCTGGCAAGATCTCGCGGGGGAATTTTTTTTCGGAAAAAATCTTCTGCACCACTGTCGGTAAGGGACTTTGGCTGTTTTTGCGGACAATAAATGTATGAGTTGGTCTCAAATTCGCACTCTCCTTCAGGCTTTCTCTGCTGCCACGCGCGCTCGCTCTTGCCCCTGCCTCCTCTCAGAGCAAGTGGGCGAGGGGGGAGGGGGAGGGGAGGGCGGCGGAGGTGGCGCCGTCTCCGAAGAGCGGACGACGGGCGCGCGGGAAATGCCTTTATCAGTTCCCCTCCTTCCCTCGGGAGAGGGCATTGCTGGTGCTCCCTCTCCGGGAGACCGACCTCCGGGCGAATCCCTGCGACCCCCGCCACGCGCAACGAGGCGAGAGAGAAGAAGACAAGGAGGAAGGGAGAATAAAATATTTCACACAGGGAAATAAAAAGACACGCAGGAGGCCCGAGAAGAGGAAGAACCGGCAGTATTCGGCGGACGATATTCGAGGAACGAGAAGAAGTGAGAGGCCTGGAATTCAACTCTCCATTGTTTGTGGGGGGGTTGTTTGTTTGTTTTTGTAGTTCCCCCTGTTGCTGTTATTGTTGTTCTCGGTGGATCGGTTCCCTCTCCGGAAGCGCGCCTACCACATGTCATCCAGTTCCCTGCCGGCCACTTTCAATCTCCTCGCGTGCCCTCCTAGGCTGGCCCTTCTTCCTCCGACCCCCTCCCGACCCTGGCTGACCTCGTGAGCGTCCGTCCGGGGGCTCTCGGGCGTGGGTGGGCCGCTGCTGGTAGGGGGGGCATGGTCGAGAGGGTGAGAGAGACGGAACGCCTCGGTGTGTGACCCCGGAGGGTGTGACCGTCGGGACCCTGGAGTGCGCGCGGGCCCCTCCGACATGGAACCCGGCCGGCGGAAGTCAACCGTGTCCATAGACGGAGGCGGCGGGGGCGGCGGGGGTTTCCGGTTGACACGCGGCTACAGTGTCAGTGCGGGAGACGGAGGCGGTGGTATCAGTGGTGGTGCTGGTGGGGGCGGGGGGGGCACGTTGCCCTCTCCCAAGGGCTCGACTTTCAAAGTGACGTTGTCGATCAGGAGGGAGCCCAGCGGCAGTCCCGTGTACTGCAAGATGGACGGCCGGGGGAGGTTCAAGCAGTCGAAGACGGTCAAGCTGGCGACGGACAGCATCTACCGGGTGGACGTCTCCTTCAAGCCGCCGAGGATTCTCAGGTACGGGCGACGACGGTCGCGTCGGGCCGGCGGCGGTGGACGAGAGCGCTCTCTCCGCCGCCGCCGCCGGAGGGGACTCCCGCGGACGGGTGAGGGACGCGAAGTAATGGAGGATGCTGCTGAGCCAATTTGAGAGAAGCATATTATCTCGAAGTGCTAAGTATTTCGACCACTCCGTGGCCATATTCGGCGAGGTAGTTGTAGCGCATAGTTGAAGAATGTAACCCCGAAAAGAGATCCATGCCTAAGGTTTTCTCGGAGAAATAAGGACTTAGGAAAAGTGGAGCGTTGTGATTAAAAGCAATATAAATAGACCTCATGAAACTCATGGACGTTCTGGAACCCGGAGGCAGTCCCTTCATCAGCAGAACAAGAGGATGCTCAGAGAGGTGACCCGGAATCGAATCTGGACCCTCCGACCAGTAAAATTACCTTCTGCTCTCAATTTTCCACTCCATTATTTCTCTATGGTCACCCTCAATTCTCCCTGACCTTGCTATTTCTTGGGTACCAGTTGTATGTGGGAAACCACAAGCGGAACAATGAAAAAGAATTGGCGCCTTGGCTTAATACCCTGAATTGTGAATTTCTCATGCCACGTTTGACTTAGTAATAGGTGATCTCTACCTCGACTATCGAGGCCACCTTCTGGTTGATTAGAGTGTTTTCTCGATGAATTCATTCAGTAGTATCTACGATTCACATCAAAGTAGCTCAGCAACAATTTCGCAGAACGATTGGGTTGACCCCTGACATGAGTGCGGTGGTATTTGACCATACGTGTCGAAAGTAATAGATTAGAAGAGAATAAATCATAGTCATTATCAGTCCTTCAGTAAGATCGTTTGGCGAACGTATCCCACCGCTCACAATGTCACTTCTATGGTATTTGTAATGCTTCCAGTCTCGTGTTTCTTATTGTGGACCGCAAATCTGAGAGAGTGCCCATCTCTTCCGGCTAGAACGCCATCCCTCCGTCCCTGTATTTTTTACCGATGTCCTTTCCGATAAATTCGATTCTACAATTCTGTTCGTACCTTCTTTCCGAATATGTTTCCCATATGTCCAACGTCTTTAAATTCTATTCATCTTAAACCCGGGTGGCTCTTTTGTCTGACATGAGTTCGCATTTTGCCGGCGTAATTGTTCTTTTCGGATATTCCTCAAGAGAACAATCGGTATTTTTTCCTTCTTACGTTACTTTTCTTAAAAAAACCATTAAGTCTTAACACTTTCCTTGTGATTCCTTTTTTATTTTTATTTGTAGTGATCATCGGTATTTCTTTTCCTTCCTTATAATTCTTTAATCTTATTTATCTGTTCTTCTGAGATTCAGTATTTCGCTTGATTATTTGGTTTCACAGCCGACTTGCACATCATATCATTCACTAGCCTACATTTAGCATCACAAATGCCTTTTATCCACATGCTGCCCTGCAAATTGTTTGATTCATTACTCCGTCGTTCTATTTATGCCACTATATCACAGTTGAGTATAGGCAGTATAAAACACTTAAAAAATTGACATTGAAAAATCTAAACCTACAACCCCCCTCCCCAATGTTGACGAGATTATTCAGATATTAAGGAGCGGAGCTGATGCAGAAACGTTGAGGAAAGGTTATTTCGAGGCTCGTGATTTTTTTATTCTCCTGCTCACGAACACTCTGGTGACTGAAAGCGTAAAAAATTGCGAAGAGTATGTTATCCCTTCGTGAGTCTGCTGTGACCCCGGCTGACCACCATTCCTCCGCTCGCGAGATTGGCCCTCTCTTCGGGTTATAAATGACTTCATATGCCCTCTCAGAGTGCATACTTATCCGATGCCAAATAAGACCCGGGTGCCGAATTCCGAGTGCATTTGCCCAAGCGGTTAAGTCTCTGTCACCATTCCTATACACAATCGATTAAAATATCGAGTTTAAATGAGCAATCGCTGGAATTCTCCTTTCAAACATTTCTTTCGTCTTTTCTGAGCCGTCGGAGAAAACGCACAGACTTTGTTTCGTCTGATTTGTTCCATTGCAGATATACTCGATAGACTCGTCGCCCAACTCCTCTGTGTCAATCAGCCTCCTATTTCTATGAGCACCTATGTTTCTTCCTACAGGGCGTGACGGAGGTGGGGCCCTACAACCATTAAGTGTCGGGTATTCGCCCGTATTTGATATTTCCATTTGACATGCAATGCAGGAGAGAAATGTTTTGGCGCTGGTGTAGATTTGTTGGTATCGGGGCATCATACTGAAGTTCGCTGCAATGAGTTAGCTCAAAACTTTTTCCGTTCTCACTGAGAAATCATAAGTTTTGAACTTTGCTAGTTCTTTCTCAGAGCAACTTTCTTTTTTAAGGAAACTCCTCTCAGATCAAAAGCAGTTATTTTCATTTAAAACCAATACAACTCATCCTCCATACAAAGCTCTTCCATCCTCCAACGTCAACGCGAAATTACGTCGAAGAGAAGACAAAAAGTATTGGGAGGGAGCGTAGTGCAAAGAGAATCTTCGAGGGACCTCGCTTCTTCTCCTTTAGAGAAATAAGGCGCGCGGGTGGCTTGATTTCTTACCAAAGCATTGATCAAACGCGAAAGCATCCAGCCATCCAAGTTTGATCTTGGTTTTTAGGCTTTTGCATGTGACGCAGCACCGAATAGTTTGACTTTTCCCCAAAGTAGTGCTCGCGTGTCACTCAGAAAGAGAGGTTTCGGGTTGAGTGAGGCGGAGGAGATAAGTGACACTTGAGTCGCGCGTTTCAAACAGGAGTAGGAGTCGCAGCAGGGACCTCTTTCCCTAAGTGTGACAGGGAAGGTGGGCTACATTTTTTAATATGGTCGGAGTAGTAATTGTGAGTCATTTCATGTTTACTGTTTCACTCTTTTTTTCCAAAACAACCTTGGAAATACGAGCAAACCTCATTTCGATAATTGAAAATAATTGAGAGTAGATGGGCATATATATGTATATATAAATTATTAAAATAAGTTATTTAAATGTAAACTTCATGCAAAAAATACTACGGACGATAATGGACCCCGATTGGAAAAATATACGAAAATTGTCTTTGAAGGTTAGATTATTTCTTCAATGCTTTTTTTAATGATAAAACTAATGTGATTATCTATTTTGTCGATGTTTGTCGTTTTTTTAAAGTGCGCTCATCGTCGATGTTTTTAATTTTCCGTAAACCTTATCGGGATTTCGTTTCTCCAAATCCAACTCAAATGATCAAGTATGTGAAGTGATTCCTTTTGGTCCGGTTAAGTAGATTTCAAGGAGACGGCCGAGAAGAAGAAAGGATGGAAATTATGCCGGCAGTTGAATTAGAATCCCTGGATCATCTCTTGAGTGTACCGACTGCGTCCATGGTTCGCGGCACCACTCCCCTTCTCTCCCCTCTCCCCCACCCCCCATGTTCGACACCTAACCATATCGGACGATCAAATGAAGGAACTTTCTGACCCGGGAGAATTTATTTAACACCATTGATTGCAACTCCCTCTCTTATTTCGATGACGACACTTCTGAGTGTGTGTTCAGCGATAAAGGACGCTTTAAAATCCGCATAAATTGTGAACACATTTCGATTCTAATAGATAAAGAATCGCTCATTCAATTCATAGGATAATTTTAAGTTTTTAATAGTTTTGTCCCAATATCTTGAATCATTTGTTAAATTCATGCTTTCATCCTTCAATGTCAAACCTGGGAAAACGTTTCTCAATCGTTTATTCTAATGAAAATCTTTTACTTTTGGCATAACTGAAAACTTGTCAATTAATAAGTTATTAATAAATTGTCATGATCAGCATTTCAGTCCTAATATTTAATTACGACGGCCCTCGATCCTCATTAATGATGTCTAAATTCGCTCACCCCTTAAAAGTTTTTCTTTTTGAGGTCTTCATTTATCCAATGTTCCTTGGTCTTCCTAGTTTGACCTTCCCTTCAATTTTCCCTTCTATTGTGCTTTGTTTCTGACTTATTCATTTATGCCTCAGGGTGTGACCAATCCATCTTTCCTTCTCCTTGGGCGTAGTGATCTTTTCATACTGACTTTCCTCTTCCTTATACTTTATGCTTTCTTGCTTCGTCTGTCCATTTAATCTTCAGCATTTTCCTCTCCAGCTCCATGTTTCGGAGCCTTCTTCTCATTCTTCACATAAGCTAATATTCCAATGTTCCATGTCTCTGATCCAGCCGTGCGCCGCAGAATGGTTGTCAAACAATTTCCTTGTCTGCAACCTTGAGCTTTTTCTTTTAACATAGAAGTTTTTGCCTGTCCCTCATTAATGCTTTCTTTCAAATTTCCTTGGAACTGCAGGAGATTATGCGAAGTTAATTTTGACGGAGGCGTCCGCGGGTGTTCATTGAAATGAACTAATTATGAAATCTAAAAATCATTCTAGGTGAACCATTTTTATATTACTTTTTAATTAACGCAATTTCACGAATTCTTCGACTGAGCTATTCTTTGTTTGATATGTGTCGAACTTAATGACTGGACTCAAAGGTACATGTAGGATTTTATTTACGTAAGTGACCTTGAATCGAATTGCGAAACTCTTTGGGTTTAAATCCAAGTGAAACGTCGTGATATCAGTTTAAGTAAATTGTTCATCAACTGATTATGGAGACCTGAGGAAGGCTTATATATCTTTTACGACCTCCTGCCATTGTGCGCCATTGTGGATTTTGTCCCCCAGCGGCGTTTTTCGAAGAAGAGACCTCTATGGCATTCACCGGAAACTACTCTCGCTCTTAAAAACAAACTCAAGGCTTAGAAATTATGGAAGCGTCACCACCGCCCTCACGCCCGTGCCTCGTTCGTGGCCATTCGTCGTCACACGTGCTTTCTCCTCCGTCGTGACTCCAAAAACTATATTCAAGGAATAACTGAGGGAATTCGGGACAACTCCAAAAGATTTTGGTCACCAATCAACGCCAGACGGAAGTCACATTGAATCGAAGTTTCAGTTTTTCACAGGGATGAGTACTTTCTGGGTAGAGACCGTCCCTCTGCTTTTAACAACTACCTTTGCTCTAACTTCAATCTACCTTCCCTCCCCCACAGCTTCAATCCGTTTGCCCGCAATCCCTCTCCTCCATCTCAACCAATCCTCAGAAAGCTCTTATCTATTTAACCGCGTTACCATCTTCTAAATCTACTGGATTCGACCATATCGGTTCTCTTTTTCTCAAACCACACTGCTTAATCCCTCTATATTGAGATTTCTATTCTTTCCAACAGATTCTTCCCGAGTGGCACCTTCCCTTCTCAATGGAAGACTGCTAATGTAACCCAAATACTAAAATATGGCCGCAAATGTTTAGTTCGAACCTACCGTCCGATCTCCATTTTGCCCGTTCTTTCAACATCTTCGAGCGTATCATTCATGGTCGCCTTCTTCAGTTCGCCCTCTCATATATATCTCCCCATCAGCACCGCTTTCTCCCCGGTGGATCATGTCTCACTAACCTGGCCGTTCTAATATCACAAACTCTCTTGAGCTTAACTCACAATTGGATGTTGGCTACATTGACTTCTCGAAAGCAATTGACTCCATTTACCACTCCCTGCTGGTCCATAAACTCAAACATCGGTGCAACATACACGGCATTTTCCTTTCTTTAACCCACAGCTTTCTCAGCTCTCGTAAACAGCGTGTTCCTATTGATGGCTTTGCCTCCACTCTTCTTTCTGTACCGTCTGGGGTACCACGGGGCAGTGTCCTTGGTCCTCTCCTCATTTCCCTTTACTAAGACGACAATATTGAAAATGTTGTCCGCCTTGGATGCAATATTTTGCTTTACGCAGACGATTGCAAAACTTTCAAGCAGATTGATTGCACATCTGATGCCGTTTCCCTACAATCTGCTCTTAATTCCGTCACTGCTTGGTGCTCCGATTGGCAGTTATCCATTAATCCCTCCAAATCAGTTATTATGACCTTCTCGTTAAAGCGCAAACCACTTTCACCATCATACACTCTTTCGAACAGCCTTATTCCATCTGTCAGTTCTTACTGCGACTTGGGCGTATGTTTTGACGCGAAGCTCACCTTTCGCAAGCACGTTGAAAGGATTGTCGGGAGAGCGATGGCAATGGTCGGCCTACTTTACAGCAACACTGACGTTCGTGATCTCCTTGCCCTCAGGACGGTGTTTATTGCTTGTGTCCTCCCAATTTTAGAGTACTCTTCACCATTCTGGTCTACCGCCTCCCCAACTACCTTAGAGTCACTCAACAGACCTCTTAATTTCTTTATTGCCATTTCCCGTTTTCGCATCGCTTCCCTCAAAAATACAACCCGGCACTTTACCCTCTCATCCCTTGGTATTTCCCCTCTCCTCCACCGTCGATTACTATGTGAAATGAAATTCCTACATAGCATCTTCAACGGAACTCTCCGTACCAACGACCTTCTTCCTCTATTCTCAATTCGTGTCCCCCCTCAACCAACACGTAACTTCTGAGTCTGTCGCAGATTCCAAATTTCCGTCTCTCAACGTTCCCTATTCCATCAACTTCCCGCTACATTGAATTCCCTGAGCATCCAGTATCCTTCCCTGGACCTCTCTTTCCCCCTCAACGCTTTCACCGCCTTCCTTAAACGCCAGATCGTAGTAACTTAGCTCTCTCTGGTTGCATATGTGCCCTTCTGCCATCTAATAGCTGTTTTTGACACTTATTTTGTTAATTTTAGGTGACAACTTAATTTTGTTAATTTAATTTAAGATGACATCATCAATGCATAACAATAAATAAATATTTTGTCCGAAAAATTAAAATTCTCGTTATTTTTTGAACACACCTCGCATATAATTTGTATTGATTATCAGTCAATGTATAAGCATTTGTGCCGTTTACGGTTGATTTATTAATAAATAAATACAATTTAATACTAATACATACATGACATATGAATAACACTAAACATCTAATAATAAAAGATTCCTACCCTACTGTGCAACATTTTTTTCGTGATATTTAAAGTTAGTCAGTTTAATACTTGTCGCTACGATTCATTTTCCACCTCATTGAGTACCAGGAGCACTTCCACACTGTTCTCCAACCCATGGTGCAGCTCGATTACAGCATTGCTCTCAACGCGTGGGACGTTAGAATGGCCGCGACCTTTCATTAATGAGAGTACCTCAACGACCCTAGAGACATGAGAGTGGATTCTAAAGTCATAGTGATTGATTTCCTGGGGAAGAGGCTTATAGGGAGACGGAATGTTGCTTGACTCTGAGTCCACGATTTGCAACGACGGAGGAATCAACAAGGCTCACCATTCGGAAAATCACTCTTCTGGTTCTGGAGAACGATGTTACATGCCAGTCGACGCTTTTTCCCTCAAGCCCTCCCCTCATAGATTTTCCTGATTATTCACCTGACTTTCATGTCGCGAGTGATTTAATACACAAATATTTTCGCCAATGAGCACACACGGCATGCATCTCCGTCCAGGGACTGACTCTCAAAAATAAAATTCCAAATACACTCTGTAAAGCTCCTTCAATTTTTTTTATTATTTGGATGTCTAAAGATTAAGGTAGGTTTGGGATAGACACAAACTATACACTCCTGAATTTCTAAGTCTCTCATAACAAAACAGCACAAACCACACTGCAAATAAGTCCTATTCATCCCCGCATATTTAGTTTCTCTCTTCATCCCGTCCAACATATCCCTATCCCCTATTCCAGCCCTTTCCTCGTTTGCCTAACATTCTCCCTCTATTGCAGTCTTCAACATCCCACTGCCGCTCAATACGCCTTTCATCCATTTTCCTGCCTCCAAAGAATCCCTTCTCCTCACCCACCATCTCCAGTACTTCCTCATTTGTTTTCCTTTCGGTCCATTTCACTTTCTCCATTCTTCTCCACACCCACATTTCAAAAGCCTCCAATCTACGTTTATCCTCAAGCGACCGCGTTTCCGCGCCGTACACATCTACGCTCCATATCAAAGTTTTACGTGTCTTTTCTAAACCCCCCTACTCAACGACCCCGTCATCAACTCCATCCTGCTTGAGAAAGCCTCCATGCCTACCACAATTCTTCTCCTAACGTCCCTACTACATTGACCGTGTCGGTCCAACACACTTCCAAGAAACGTAAACGGTCCTGTCCTCAACATTTTCCTGACGCTCCATGTTCCTATTCTAACTACTTTCGTCTTCTTCTTCATCTTCTGTCCTGCTGTTGTTATTTCTTCCCTGCAAGGGTTTCGTGGGATGACGATCGCGGAAGCCTTGCCTCCCCCGCTCCCGGGCACGACTAACGGCCGCTTGGGATAAGTCCCGCAGTTGCCAGGGCGCAATTTCTGTTTTGTGTTCATCATTTTTAATGGGAATAATAATAATTGCCGCCTCACTGAGGAACAGACGCTTATCTGGCTCCTAAACTTCGACCCCTCTGGGGTGACGCTACCAGGAGCAATTATTATTACTCCTACCAGCACAGCTCTAGGGGTCATCGGAGAGCTCAAGCCCTTCCACCACGTCAAGGTTGTGGTCCATGGGAGGGATATATACATATAAAAATACACACACACACACATACATGGGTCGCGGTAGTCTAGGGGGTAGAGCGCTGGACTACTGACCTGAGGGCACGGGTTCGATTCTCGGGCAAGTCACTCTGGACACCTGCAGCTCCACCCAAGTTATGTGTTTTTTCGGGTACCAGATCTTTCTGGGAAACCATAATTGGCACATGAAATGGAACTGATCTTGACAGAAAAGGAGTGCTGGGTGAACACTAACAAAATTTATGTTTTCTTATTTGTATGTACGTATATATGTTAATAAACTAATCCAGAAGGAGAATTTCCGCAATCCATTCTTCATTTGTCGTGATGCATGTACGGGATGGCTGTTGAGTACCTCGGTGATAGGAGATCGGGCTCAGTAGGTCGCAGCCACCCCATTCCTTCATCGCGTCCTCCGACCGATGAAATATAAATCCTGTCGGGCTTCGCCGCCGCGAGGGAGGGGGTTGATTTCTGTGCCCAGCGGCTCCTTCGTTTGTTTCTGTCCACCCCCTTAACTGACCGAAGGGGAACACCGGACCGAGCCGATTTCCTCCGTCCTCTCGTCTTCAAGATTCGCCCCCGCTTTCCCAGGTGATGGTGAGCGATATTGGGCACGGACGGCGTCAGAGTCAGATTCGTCGGCAGCACTCCCCACCCCCCGGTCCGCTTTGGAGTACGTGGTTCGATAACGTGACGACAAAATCGACGCTTCCGGTCGCGCGCGGGAATCCTTAGTGAGAGAGCAAATTCTAACGGGTTATTTTTTACATTATTATTTGAGGCGAGAGGCGTAAAAGAAGACGTAAATATGTCCGAGTCCAGCGAAAACTTTGTGAAAAAATAAATACGTGAGAATTCAGCGAACATCTCCGGTACGTCTGCACAGAGCAGGTAAAGGCATAATGGAGTGGGGAGGGCGGGTGGGGGGGAAGGGAGGGAGGGGAGGGGGAAAGGGGGGGCGGGGCGGGGGGAAGGGTTCCCCACTAAGTCCAAGAGAAAGGCTTCGCGGCAATCGTAAATCCCATTAAAAATTCGAATCGTGCTACTTCTGTTGTGTCGGACCGAGCAACATAGATGACTTTCCTGAAAATGTGGAGGTGTGCTAATCCGTGTCCATTGCTTTGCTTTCCGTGTTTTCTTTTACATCGCACTAAATGCGGAATTGCGGAATACGGGATGATTTGTGGGGTGGACCCGAGAGCACCCGAGTGATAATCTCAATGAGGTCAGAGATGTCCAGCGGTGAACTGACAGTTTGAAGATAACATTTCCCACGGACAATCAGGGCCCAGAATACGTGTTTACCAACGAACCGAGAAAAGAAGTTTTATTCAAGTGCGCTGATGTCTAATCCAAATCCAACAGTGTTTGGATGCGAACTCCGAATCTTGGTTCCGAGTGCACCGTTCAAGACGAATGGTATTAACACTATGGCACTCCCTGTTTTATTGTTCTTCTTGTTACGCGCAGCTGGTCTCACATGATTAGAGATATATTTTACACATATATAACGTAGCGACCATTAATATTACTTCCTTATATTGATATATTTCATATTATTATTAATGGTGACTAAAAAATAAGCGAAATTCAAAGTACAGGGTTCGTCCGGAAAATAAGTTTATGATGCTCCTTGTCTTTTTTGACAAAAGGGCAGTCGTCCACTACGAATTTGTACCTGAACGACAAACTGTAAATGCTGCATTTTACGTCCAAGTGCTCGACAGGCTTCGAAAACGAGTCGCCCGCGTCCGGCCAGCGATCAAAAACATCTGGCGGCTGCATCACGGCAATGCGCCGTCTCACACCGCGCTTGTCGTGTCGGACTTCTTGGCAAAGCACGGCGTGGCAACGCTGCCGCACCCGCCCTACAGCCCGGACTTGGCACCACCGGACTTCCTTCTGTTCCCGAAGATAAAGAGGAGTTTGAAAGAAACGCGATACGGGACTTTGGACGCCGTCAAAGAGGCCGTGACAACGCGTCTTCGAGAGGTTCCCGATGATGCCTTCGCGGGAGCGTTCCAGGAATGGGAACGCCACTGGAACAAGTGTATCGACTCACAAGGGTACTATTTTGAGGAATATTAAATTAATAATAATATTAAATAAAAAGTGTAATAATTTTTTTTCCTGAGCTCAGTACACTTATTTTCCGGACGAACCCTGTAACTACGGGAAATACCGTGAAGGTAACTCGTTTAACGGAGTCATTCGCTAAATTCTAATAACGATGAAAAACTTTCAGGGTATAAAAATCATTCAACTAGACCGAATTGCAGCTCAGTATATGTTCGCAGTATGGCGGGATTTCGTGTTTTAATGTGTACTAGGCCAATGAGGCACGTCTCTTTCTTCTGGCCATGCGTGCCACAAAACGCACTGTTCCCATCCTTTGTGATGTTGTATACTTGCTAACCTACTGTCCTTACCACTTGTGTGTCGTCTATTTCCTCTTTGGTGGATGAAACAGCTCTCTAACGCCATCTATTGAACAAAGATTTGGAGAACTTGGTTGCATTAAGTCCAGATTTCAGCGTAAATTACGATCCCTATATAGCTCAAGCTATAGGAACCATTAATGGGGAAAGGATTAGGAAACTATGGGTAACGGATGAGATGATTGCCAAGATGGATGAAAGAAGAAGAATGGTGGAAAACGCAATGCGAGGATATGGAAAGTTTACAGAGGAAGGGTGAAATTGGCGCGTTATACAGTAAGATTAAGTTTTTATCGGGAAGTAAGGAGGCAAGATATGTGCTAACAGTTAAACATAAGTGGGGTAAGATAATAGTTAAACCAGAAAAAATCCAAGAGAGATGGATGTAATATATAGAAACACGGTATGGTAAAGAACTTAGGCCGACAAGGTTAGACATAGAAAAGGAGCATAACGTAGAAGAAGATAGCTTAGGTCCAGGCATACTCGACGATGAAATAGAAAGGGCATTAAAGGAGATGAAAGCAAATAAGGCTGTGGGGGTGGACAATATTCCTGTAGAAATGTTAAAATGGTTAGGGAAAGGTGGGAAGAAGGCCATATATGGACTGATTCGTAGTATCTATGAGGAAGGAATCTGGCCGGAAGATTTTGCTAAATCAGTGTTAGTTCCTATTCCGAAAAAGGTAAAGGCTACATCATATAAGGATTACAGAACAATAAGGTTGATACCCCACGCAGCTAAAGTTATTCTCAGGGTCATCAACAAAAGGATGGGGAGTAGGGAACATGATTACTTAGGGGATGATCAGTTTGGGTTTAGGAAGGGAAGAGATACGCATGATGCCATTGCAGTAATGAGATCACTAATCGGGAGGAATATAGAATACAATCAGGATTTTTATGGACTGATTCTTAGCGTTTATAAGAGAAACATTTTAATGGAACATTTAATCAGATAAGTGTGCGTTTTTATTTCAAAAAGATAAGACCTGCCATATCGCATATGAGGATTATAGAATAATACGTCCCGTTACGCACGAAGTAAAAATGGTACTTAAAATCATGAATGAGTTAATTTTGGGTTCACAAAGAGGAGACAAGCGTATTACCAGAGCAGTGCTGAAATCACTAATAGAAAGCAAAATAGAATACGAGGAGAATATGTTTGTCTGTTTCGATGTTTGTTAGATTTCGAGAAGGCTTGGAAGAAGAAAGGAAGAATTTAGGAAGAATTAAGAAGGAAGAAAGTATTAGGAACAATTTAAGAACGTATTAAATAAAATAGGAATGGATTGTAGGGACAGGGGACTGATCCGCAACCTGTACATGTCTCAGACTGCTCAGGTGCGAGTGAGGAATGGAGAGTCCGGATGGGCAGTGTTAGGAAGAGGTGTAAGGCAGGGTTGCCCATTGTCACCGGTGCTGTTCAACGTATATGTGGAGGAAATGATTAAAGAGGCATGGGAATAACTGGAGGTAGGAATGAAAGTCGGAGGGGAATTCGTAAAATCTGATAGGTTTGCTGATGACCAAGCATTAGTTGCTCAGTCAGCCAAGGGGTTGCAAGCATTGCTGAGTGAATTGGAGGTCCAGTGCGATAAATATGGGATGAGAATCACTATTAATAAAACAAATGTTATGCGATTTTCCAGAAAGAAAAAGGCTAAGCTAAACATTAAAATAGGAGGGGAAAAAATAGAGCTGGTAGAACAGTTTACGTATCTCGGAAGTGTTTTGGACCAATACGGTCAAAGTGGTAGGAACGTAAGGAGAAGAAATGCGCTAGGCAAGGAGGCTTTCGCAAGGAGAAGGGAGTTGATGACAAAGTCAATGATCAAGGATGTTAAGAAAAGACTCGTCAAAACTTTGATATGGAGCGCAGCTCTGTACGGTGCTGAAATGTGGTCATTGGAGCAGGTGGATGGATGTAGATTGGAGGCTTTTGAAATGTGGGTATGGAGAAGAATGGAGAAGGTGAACTGGACCGAAAGGAAAACAAACGAGGAAGTACTAGATATGGTGGGTGAGGAGAGGGGTTTGTTGAGAGATATCCTATGGAGGCAGGAAAAATGGACGAAAGGCGTATTGAACGGCAGTGGGATATTGAAAACTGTAATAGAGCGGAGAATGTTGGGCATGCGAGGAAGGGGCAGGAATAGGATAGGGATATTGGACGGGATGAAGGGAGGAAGGAAGTAGACAGAGATATAAGAGGGACCTGATGTCGAGTAGGATGTCAGGTCTTTTTTGGATAGCCAAAGAATATATCACTGTACCGTTGAACAACGTTTTGTAATTCAAGATTTACTTTGAAAGTTAGAATGTCAACATTAACAATTCAGGGTCTGCGAGCACTCATTTGCAAAAATATTGAAGGTGTTGGTGAGTGGATTGAGGGGGTAAGGGTACATTGAAGAGGCTTTTGAAGGGAATGGCGAAGAGTGTGTTGGAGTTCAATCCGTTTTCCCCACACAGCTGATTAAATTATACAATTCCTTCACTCCCTCCTTCTCATTTATCCCGGCAGACCTCGTCATGTTATCCTCTCCCGACGGACAATAGCATGGCCCACAAGTGCTCTCCATGCCACCCTTAAATCACCTCGATAATGACACAGGTATTTGGAACCACGCCGAGCCAATTTTGAAGCTGAACTCTGATAGTTTAATGAAGTTGTTTTTAAATAAAAGTTGTTTAATACATTAATACGGACGTTAGCGCCTTATTTTTTATTCTAATTATGCTGAACCTCTAACATCTATTACGTTAGAACAGTGGAAAATATCGGAAACCTGATTACTTATGATGCATATAGAGCTGTTGAATTTAAATATAGACCGTAATCGCTGGAGAAGGGAAATGAGTTAGGATCAAACCCAAAAATGACTTAAATGACGTTTCACGAAATGGGGTGCTCAGTACAAAACGTAATCCTCATCAATTAATTGGAGAGTGTAATATACTTTTTATTTCATATCGCTTTTAATTTAGCTGAAAAAGCCCATGAATACACGATATCGGGATTTTGGAATGAGGAGACTGCTGAATGAACGATTCAATAACTCTAACTCAATAAGTACATTTCACTGATGTTAGCGTCGAGGGGGCGTGACCCTCTGACTGTTCTTAAATATTCGAAGCCCAAGTGAAAAGAAAGCCATCCGCATGGAGAAATTATGGGACAAGTATTGGTAGAATATCATTTTTAATTATATTTGTTTCATCTCTGCTCTTGAGTTGGTTTTACCCTCTCGCTGGATGGCCCTTTGCCACCGCGGTCCTCAGTATTTTACCAAAGCGTCTGCTGATACAAACCCACCCATTGGTAGTATTATTAACATCCACGATTCCTAAGTTACTATTCCCGTAATTTGTGCCCCTCATATCTATTTTTTTCCAATGACCTCTAATGGGTAACCCTTGAAACTGCAGTTAAAAAAACACGATCTCGAATGTCCGACTTTCAGAATAATGTTTATCATAGTATTGTACATATTCTTTTTTCAATTTATATGCGTTTCCACGTAACCTCGAAAAGGAAGAGTAATTGTAAAATCCAAATATTTTAGCTTCTCTCACCTCGCTAAGGGAAAAGCGATGATTTACATGAAATACGTTTGGCATTTGTTTTGATGCGTTATTCAGTTTGTCATTAAAGCTTTTTTATTTATCGGTTTTCTTTATTATTACCATCCAATGGACAAATTTGTGTACCATATGTAATTAAATTAAAAGGCCAAAGGTACGCATTTTTGGGATCCAATTCCAACATATCGATTAAGATAATAATACTTTGACGTAAAGTGGGTTTTGCAATTCGTAGACATTGGTAAGGAAAACCAATTTATGTGCTGAAAGTATTCCATTATTTAGGTAATTATGTCTATTATTAGTAATTTATCGTTTCCTTTAGCCTCATTAGATAAATATAGGTGATAGATATCCAGTCGATGGTGGTAGTCGTCGTAGAACTCTCTCTTTACTAATGTATGCACAGTGCAAAGGAATCCAGTTCCTTAAAGATTATTTTAATAACGGTTTCAACATTTTTGACAATAGTTCAAAATTGGAGACAATATAATTTCCATTATTTTTTCAAGTAGCATTTATTGAGCGCAGGCTTAAATTTTAAAAATGTTAAACGATCGCTTGTATCAGCTCTATGATCGTAGTCGCAATTTTCTGATTTTTCTGCCGGTATCTTTGCCGCGCTATTTTAAATTCGGCTGCAAATCTGCGACATCTCTTAGCATGAAATCCATTCTCATGGCGATGAATTTCATGCCAAGATAGCTCACTTATAAATTCACTATCCGCGCAGTACCGCCAGTTGATTTCGCAATGATTTGACACTGTTAGCGCTAAATTTCTTGATATCTTGTGCAATTTAGGGAAATTAAGCGCCTGAAATTGCCCTAAATTTCCTAAAACCCTGAGTCATCCATAACAGGCATACTCCGTCCTGGTATTTTTCCACCACCATTTTCTCCACGTCTCTCCCGACTCCGCTCGCTCCTTTTACCTGCAACAATTTTAATGCTTCCAATATTCCTTAGTTTTACGTTCTTCTACAACGCTTTTATGTTTTTTTCCAGGAGAAGAGAACCAAATGAACTAGAGTTTTCGTATCCATCTCCCCACCAAAATTTATTTATCTTTAATGCCTCACCCCTTTGCTATCGTCTACGGCTCTGGCTTTTCATTAAAATGTTTTCATTCTCGTCGCATTCTCAGGAAACGGCATGCATCACCTTTTAGCGTCCAAGGGAAGCCATTATCCCTCCCCTCCCTCCGCGACCGTCATTCATCCCTCGATGTCGTTTTATAAATAAAAGCAAGCAAGCGATAACCCTCTCGTCGGAGGCTTTTATTGGTAGAGCACCATTCTACGCCAACCACCTCCCATCAAATTACTTCACCTTACACTTCCAACCCCGCCGCTAAATCCCTTCAAACCCCCTCCCACCACCCCCTCAGAAATCGTCGTTTGCCGCCAGGCACCCCGTGGCGCCAAGGCCTCCCTGCACCGACGGCGGGCAGCCAGGGCGGGAAGAACACCAATTTCAGGCGTGCTCTGCGTCAAGCCTTAACCCTACCGCTCTCCGCAGGACCCCCCTCAAGAGCCACCCCCTCGCCCTCCCTCTCCTCGGAGAAGGGGGGTGTGGCCCGAGTGCGAGGCGACGCCCGAAGGGGGTTAAGCCTTTAACTCGGGGAGCGGTGGAGGATCACGACGTCACGCTCGACTCCCTCCCCTCCCCACTTTCCCCCCGCCTCCAGTGAAGGGAGGGACGCCAAGCGGACGCCCTCCATTCATCACGAGTGACCCCTCGAGAGATGGAAGGGCGGAGGGGTGCCACTTTGCGTGTGCAGGGGGAGTGTTGGGTGGGGGTGGGCTAAGGGAGGGAAGGCCGAGGCAAAACCTTCCCTCTCTCAACTGTCACCCACTCCGCCCGCCCCCACAGCCGGGGGCCTAATTCTCATCCGAGTGTCCCTCGGTCTTATTCCCTCCCTCCGAATCCCTTCTTCGCTCTCAAGTGCCTTCATTCGCTTGTCATTCGCGCTCAGTCACCTCATTATTACGAGATCGAGGAGAAGATAAAAGGCGGCGAAGGATGGCGGGCGGGACTGCGATTCGACGAGGACGTAATTACGACCGCAGGGGAAGAAAGATGAGGGCGGCCCCGCGGAGTTAATTCGCAGTCTGCTCGGGGAAGGGGATGAAAATGCGAAATGCACGACATTTGGGTGAACTCTTATACAGAATGATGAAAAGGGTTCAAAACTGAAACTAAGAAGACGATTGATCGTGCATATTTCAGCGAACTCGGGCAACTTTGCTGTTTAAGATCACCAAGGAAGGAAGAAGAAATAAGGAGAAATATGGAGGAAAATGACACTCGTCATCAATTGAAGGACTGGTTTGTCGTAATTCCCCTGACTGCATCCTCTTTGCTGGCACTCCGTCATACAGCACTGACAATGTCCACTGCTTGCTTCCCCGCGATCCACCCTTGACCTTCTTCTATTCTCCTCCACGTTTTCCTCAATTTTGGCCTAAGATAAGCCATCCTGCCTCTGGACGTCTCCAATTAGCTCCCTTCCATTTCTTATTCTTCTCCTCCATAAGTTTCTCCTTAAATGCAATCGAAGTGCCTCCTTTGCTTCCCCCTCTGTTCATTTCATTTTCAGCATTCTTCTTCTGCATCACCCGATTCCAATCGTTTCCTAAATTATTTCCTTATGCCACTCCAATCAATAATATCCCCAAGTACAGAGGTAGAATTATTAAGCAAATCATGATGAATCGCCTTCTATTCTGCGATAACACTATTTGCCGTGGGTAATTCTTTCTCTTCTGAGAAAAAGCTTACTTTGCCGTTTCCATTGTGCTTCCCGAGTCCTTGCTTTTTCCATCGGGAGCGTTCCGGCTCTCATCAAAATCTCCAATATTCTCCACTCGTTCCAACTTGTCCTTCCTGAGCCGCAGTGAAAGATTACCGCCCCTTACATCGACTGTAGATCATCGTAATATAAAGACTGCGAGGAGATAATACTGCCTAGCAGAAGAGGATTACGCCAAAGATGTATAAATAATAATCAGCCGCAGAAACTGGAGACTGTTTGAATGGGCAGGAGAGGGAGGAATCACGTGAGGGTTATGCTGCGCACGAAGGCTCAGGTTGGCGGAGGACATGATTGAAGACGTCACCGCGGGGAACTATAAATGAATCAGAGCAAAGGAGTGGGAGCAACTGAATGCCATTTATGATGAACGTTGTTGATGAATAACTTAGTAGTGTCTCGATACTATTGGAAGAATTAAAATAGGAGTCACTAGATTACCTTAGGTTGAATACAGGTTTAATTCAATTGATAAATTTCAGGCAAGCAGAACCTATGCCATCAATGTAAAATAGGAACAATTCCTTCTTTTTCTCTTCTATCGGCAGTCTTTAAGACGCCTTATTATAGCAATAAGTAATACAAAGCAAAATTTCCAGCGTAAAACAAAATTGCAAAATCACCAATCTCAAAGGATGGATTCAGGTTTCCATTAAACTTCATCTGTTTGCTGAGGAAATGCAGTGATGTTTTGGACCATATCCAATCATGGAAAAGGGAAATCATTACCTGACGACCCACGTGAGATCCAAAAGTGATGCGAGATATGGGAGCTAGAATAAAATGTAAAGAAATGCGTTTGGACACATTTTTTAGGAAAAGTATTTCGCTGTAGTCTATGTAGCGGCTTATGGAAATTCGGCAAGCGAAAACACATCACACAGGTAACCTCCCGTGGAATAGATTAACAAACGTGGATTAGATTAAATACTTGGGAATAGCGATGACTTCCGATGTGTCCCGGGGAAAACATATTAGTGAAATTAGTGGAATATCATATAAAAAGTTGGGATTCATAAAAAGGATGCTTGGGAATTGTAATGAGAGGGTCAAGGAGCCATGTTATTTCACGTTGGTTAGGGCCCACCTCGAGTATGCCGCTGCAAGTGAATGGGATTCTCATGATGAAGTAGGCTTCATTTTGGAACTAGATGGAGTGCAACATCAAAGAGCAGATAGGATTGGGAAAAGTTGTTCAGTGAACAAGGCAGCAGTGTCACCACGACACGACTGAAAGAATTAGGGTGGGAGCCACTGATTGACCCTAGGTTTAAATGCAGGGTAAATTTACTGCGTAAATTTGAGGCAGGTCACTAGGATCCATGGATGCTAAACACATATTACTGGTTCAGAGTCACTTTGGTAAATCAGATGACGAACTTAAAATAAGGGATATAAATGGTGGAACGGATGGATTTGAAATATCGTTTTTTCCTCGTACCATTAGAGATCAAATTAGATATGATCGAGGCGCGGAGGGGATAATTTGTATTGCTGGTGCATATTTTTGTCGATATCCTGCATGTTTACTTAAATAGACCCATCTTTATAACATTGCTTTCACATGATATGAATATAATATTTAATTGATTACTCTTTTACGTGAGTACCTTCTATCGTGTAATTAACTTTCATCCAGTGCATGAACAAACAAATATACTTGTAGAGTTGTAATGATTGTGCATGCATTGCTGGCAACTTAACACTCCCCGCCACACGCTTTGCGGAGGCTTTCGGAGTTCTATGTACATCAATGTAGAACTATTTATGTGACGGGGGAATTACATTTCTTTGTTCAAGGCTTCTCGCAAATTGGCTCACCATCTTCTTTGACGAGCGAATCTCTCTCTCCGTTACTCGTTGGTTTGATGTTTTCCTTTAATAACAAGCTGGAGGCTGGCTGGAGGCCGGCCCTCGCGAGGTTATTTCCGTTCCGCCGGCCCTCGCGCTGTGAGACACATAAAGATGTTTTTACAGCCGATGTAGCTCCTTCCACGTGTTCCCTTCCCCCCCCCCCCGCGGCGGCGTTTCCCTAGTGAAAAATTTAAGAGCGAAGTGGTCCCTTTCAGCGAACATCGGTCCAAGCGGCCTTTCCGTTTGTGGTCATCATTTGGAGATCCTCCCGACTGGCGATGGAGATCACTCCAATGGATATTATAGATTCACCGCTGTTTTCTTAGATTATTCCAACAGCAATGTGCCCACCACGCTTCCTTATGTTTTCAAGCTGCCCCTTAAACCCCCCGCCACCCCCCACCCTCCCACAGAGGGGGATGTCTCACGCCATCCGCTGCCAAGAGCGGGGGTCACGTTTTCCTCCTGCGACGCTGGGACCATGAGTCAATTGAATAATAGAACTTCCCCCTTCTTAATTTCCACTTCCGCATGGCCTGTCTGGATATGCTGGTGCATCGACTGAGTGGTTGTGATGCATTTTTATTCCTTCCTTTTTCTTATATCAAAGAACTTCTTTGGTGAGTGAAATTAAAATTTGTTTGGGACCAAGTTTTCCACCAGCATAATTACGGATTTTCTCGTTCTTTCGCTGTTTCTGGTGATTGTTTTTCTCCCTTTGCCTAATTCTTCTAACACCCTTCCTCTCACTTATCCCTAACCCTCTGCCACTCACCAAAATAGAGTGTGACAAGGGGTTTTGGAATTTTGGACATGGCGGAAGATAGAAAGTTAGAAATTAAATACAGAGTTATTAAAAAGGAGGCGTTACGAAATATGGATTAAAGAGGTGAATTATGGAAATTATTTGAAAATGGAAGATTGATTAGAGCCTTTTTTCAGAAGGGATTTATGGTAAGATGTAGTATTGAACGATCGGTGAGTGTAGAATGAAAGAAAGGGATGAAAAAAGCAATGAGTTAAAGGATGCTAAAAAGGTTAAATGGAGATATATAGATATGATGAGATTACCTGAAAACTGCGTACATTGGAGGCACAAGATCTTGAGCAGCTTTTCAAGGCAGGCGAAATAGTTCACTGCGATATTGCAATTGCGATTTTTTATGTATTTCTCCCCTCCCTGCAATCTGTTTCCATCATTCTGACCCTTGAGTACACTTAATCATAATAATATTCAACTTCAATGTCAATTGCCCATTTTATTGCATGTCCCTTTTTCCGAAAAACCAAGAAGCATCTTCCCCTTTGCATTCCAACAGCGAAGAGTTAACGGAAGGCACGTCCACGCATCCAGTGACGACTGTCAGCCGAGAGCGAAATTTTCGGAAAGTAAATCAATTACTAATCAAACCAGTTCTTTCGAAAGCTTTATGTCAACAAACAAGTTTTCCAACAAGTGTCTTAAACATAACATGTAGCTCAAATGCACATAGTTTTTCATTGAAATAAAACGGTAGGACAACTTGTCTTTTTTAAATATTTTATTTATCCTAAGCCGTTATTTTAGCTTTTGTTGAACTGAAGACTTTGCTGGATTTGAAGACGTAAGCAACACGAATATAATAGTTATGACTTAAGTTTCAAGAAAATTACAAGAAATTCGGGTTTAACGGTGACGACGTGGAGGAACAATTCCATGACCGAAGTAATATTTCCTCGAAAGTCGAGAGCAAGTATTGAAAAGAGAAACTGAAAGGATCGATGTAAGGAAATATTGTTCACTCGCACGATTCGAGACCTCAACCGCAGGACACATCTACATCTAGATGACACTGCAGTTAACCGGAACGGTGTGTGGCAGGGGCTGCATTCGTTACACCGGACGAGCACAGCACAAAATAATTAAGATGGCGTGCCGTGCAAGGTATGTAAATTACACATTCAGGTGTGATGTGATGGAACTGTTCCATAATGACGGGGACGAAAACTATTACAATGGTCAAATGGAAAATAATAATAGTTTTCGTCGCTGTTATTATTCCAAAAGTGTTAGCTGATATCAGGTACTGAAACAATTACGAGTAAAATTTGTGTACAGATTTTTTAACCATTAGCAAAGATAACATACGACCAAACAAATGTAATTTATTAACAGTTCTACTTCCCGAGTGCTATTAAGACCACGTAAGCGCAAATGGGAGGACTTGTGAATTGGGCCCTGAGGAACATTCTCTCTCGGTAAATGACGGAACGAATGAAATATAACTAAAGGTAGTCGGAAGCGGTTGCCTTTAAATATTTTAGCGCCTTCGTTACGGTGGCCATCCGAGCGAAAACAGTATCCCAGCAACGCGTTTCCGCGAGAACCAACCGATACGGCGGCGCCCGGCCGTTTGCCTCCGCCCCCACCCCACCCACCCCTGCGCCATTATGGGGCATTTGGATCGCAGGTCGTTTGTCGGTTTGTGGTACACCTGTAATTTTAACTAGGGGAAATCACCATGCTCGAAGTCGCTATCTCACTTCAGGCATTTCATCTGAGATACATTTCGACCGCCATTCGAGCTGCTCTTTTTTATAACCCCCAAACCCTCGCGTGGTCCTTCTGGTTGAAAAGGGACGCGTGTTTCTTCCGCGTCTACATACACGCGATAAGTCCACCATCCACTCACGGGCGTCTGTCGGGGGGCACACAATTCATTATTGCATAAATATGCAATTGCAACTGAAGATGACTACTCCTACAATTTTAATCGTAATATTGATTATGTAAAATGTCTTGAGGTATTTTTTCAAGAATAAGTATTCTTGAAAATAGAATGACAGCTGTTAGTAAATTGTCAATTCCCAAGATTATGAACTGAAATGCACGTAAGAACCCACATTTTCATTTATTGATATCGAAACATGCCTTTCACGGACATATAGTACATATTACGTATTCCAAGTTTTTTCAATGCAATGTCGTTTTTCCTACCTTAATTAAAAAATGGTTTAGACATTTTCAGGAGGATAGGAACACATATAAAGGACGAACACAGGAGAGGTGGGGAAGGCTGAACTGAGCAGACCACAAGTGTAAAAATATTTCCTTGACCGGGACTTGAACACTGGTTACAGCATCGGCCCGGCAAGTCGAAAGATCCGGTGTTTAAGTTTCGGTGAAGGAAATATTTTGGGACTTTTCCCTCTATTTTTCCTTCTATTTATATTATTCACGAGTCCATTGTGCCTCAGGGTGTGGCCAATCCATCTGCTTCTTCTAATCTCAATGGTGTTCGATAAGGCTCGTTCTTCGTCCATTCCCCTGTCTCCTTCTTCATTTCTCATTTTATCCGTCCATTTGATCTTAAGCATCCTCCTCCAGCACCAGGTTTCGAAGGCCTCTGGTATTTTCTGGTCTACTTAATACTCCGACGGTCCATGCTTCTGATTCATAGTGTGCCACGATCCATACGAATGTTTTCACCAATTGTTTCCTCGTCTATGGTTCTATCTTCTTTGAACACAGCAGTTATCTTTTCATTTTTAATTCTCTCTTAGGTTTTGCTATTCTTCGCTTGATGTCCCTAGTTCTTCTTCCGTCCCATGTATTGATGGTACTTCCGAGATACAGGTGAAGGAATCCACTTGCCCTAATTTTTTTGTCCTTTCAGTGTGACTTCTGTATTCCGCTTCTCTCTTCCGCATACTAGGAGTTTAGTCTTCGTCTTGTTTATGCTCAAGTTGTATCTTTGGGCAAGTTGAACAAATACTTTTAGTTTAGTAACAACACGTTTAGTGATCTTTGAAGATCCTTCTGGTTATCTGCTATCATTGCAATATCGTCGGCGAAGCGTAGCATGTTTATCTCTTCTCCATTGATCCTAATTCCGTTTAATCCGATGCCTTGTGCTTCTCTTATTCCCTCCTCCAGGTACATGTTGAACAATGCAGATGAAAGGCTGTATCCTTGTCTATGTCTTTTGTTGATTTTTGCCTCTATGTGACTTCCATCGCTCATTCTCATTGTGGCTACTTCTTTCTTGTCTAACTGACAGATTATTTTTCGGTCCTTATCATCACTTCCGAGTTTTTTCCGCATTCCAAACATCTTGTTCCATTGCATATTGTCGAAAGCTTTATCCAAGTCCACGAATGCCACATACAGTTTCTTGTTCACATGCATTATTTTCTCCAACATGATTCTCAGACACAGTATGGCTTCCCTTATTCCTCAGTTCTTCCCAAAGCCAAATCGGTTTGGGAAGCAGCCCGAAATTCCCGACGCTTCATCTTCGTCTTCCCTTCCCCCTGCGACTGCATTCCACACTCCCATCATGTTGACATTTTTTCCCCAGTCCGAGGACTTCTTCCATTTGCTCGTACACTTCCATTTCTTCCTCTGTGTGGCTAGACGTCGGCATGTACACTTGGACGATCGCGGTGTCCATGGGCTCTTCTTCCATCTTCACCATCAGAATTCTCTCGTTTTACGGCAATATTGCCTTTATTCTCCTGCCCAATTATTTCTTCAGCATGATGCCAAAGCCTGCGATCCTTCGGTCGTCTCCATAGAATGTAACTCGATCTCCGTCGCTCCAGTAGTCGTCTGCTCCCGTCGACTTGTTCTTGCCAACTCCCATAATGTCTATACCCAGCCTCTCCATTTCTATCTTGGCGTTCTCCAGCTTTCCGCTCACCCCTAAAGAACTTGCATTCCTCGTCCCTATCCTGCATCTGTCTTTCCTGATCAATGCATCCTTCCCAGGAGTCCCCACGCGGAGATCCAATCGTGGGAATATTTCACCGGGAAGAATACCATCATGTAATAAAAGGTCGAGCGCAGGGCTGCATTTTCCAGGGAGAATAATGTTGTGGTATCCCGTTTCCTTGCGCAACGCAGTACTTCGGCCAATTCTGTGAACTTCACTCTCGCCCGAAGCTGTGACTGTTGATGCCGTACCGATCTCCTGGGTCTGCGTCATCAAGGCCTTCTACTCAATGCCATCTAATCAATACCTTCTACTTTTACATATATTATTATTAGGTAATCTACCGGTTAAGATACGTTTTTAAATGGACACAACTACCAAATTAACATTTTGTAACTCCCCACATATAGAAACTAATCTATATCAGGTCCCTCTTCATCTCTGTTTACTTCATTCCTCCCTTCATCCCGTCCAACATCCCTATCCTGTTCCTGCCCTTACCACGCTTGCCCAACATTCTCCCCTCAATTACCCTCTTCAACATTCCACTACCGCTCAATACGCCTTTCATCCATTGTTCCTGCCTCCATAGGATTTCTCTCCTCACCCACCATAACTAATACTTCCTCATTTGTTTTCCTTTTGGTCCGATTCACCTTCTCCATTCTTCTCCACACCCACATTTCAAAAGTCTCCAATCTACGTCTATCCTCCTGCTTCAGTGACCACGTTTCCGCATAGCTACGCTCCATATCAGAGTTATTACGAGTCTTGTCTTAACATCCCTACTCAATGTACCGGTCATTAACTCCCTCCTCCTTGAGAAAGCCTCCTTACCTAGCGCAATTCATCTCCTTACGTCCCTACTACTTTGCCCGTCTTGGCCAAAAACACTTCCGAGACATGTAAACTGTTCTACCTGCTTTATTTTTACCCCGCCAATTTTAATATTAAGCTTACCCTTTTTCTTTCTGGAAAATCGCATAACCTTTGTTTTATTAATATTTATTGATTCTCATCCAATATTTATCGCACTGAACCTCCAATTCACTCAGCAATGCTTGTACCCCCTTGGCTGACTGAGCAACTAATGCTTGGTCATCAGCAAACCTAACCGATTTTACGAATTCCCCTCTGACTTCCATTCCTACCTCCAGTTCTTACCATGCCTCTTTAATCATTTCCTCTACATATACGTTGAACAGCACCTGTGACAATGGGCAGCCCTGCCTTACACCTCTTCCTAACACTGCCCATCCGGAGTCTCCGTTCCCCACTCGCACCTGAGGAGTCTGAGAAATGTACAGGTTGCGGATTAGTCTC
Organism: Hetaerina titia; assembly: GCA_037158775.1. Lineage (NCBI taxonomy): Eukaryota > Metazoa > Arthropoda > Insecta > Odonata > Calopterygidae > Hetaerina > Hetaerina titia. Next base: position 6,101,952 of record CM073770.1, on the reverse strand, counting down.
CTGTCCCTCCAATCCATTCCTATTTTCTGCAATAAACGCATTAATTTTTCCCAATTCACTCTATCAAACGCTTTTTTGAAATCAACGAAACAGGCAAATACGTCCTGATTGCATTCTATATTCCTCTCGATTAGTGATCTCATTACTAGAATGGCTTCACGCGTACCTCTTCCCTTCCTAAACCCAAACTGATCATCCCCTAATTAATCATTTGCCTTACTCTCTATCCTTTTTTGATGATCCTGAGAATAACGTTAGCTGCGGGGGATATCAAACTTATTGTTCTGTAATCCTCACATGATGCGGCCTTAGCCTTTTTTGGAATAGGAACTAACACTGATTTAGCAAATTCTTCCGGCCAGATTCCTTCCTCATAGATATTACGAATCAGTCCATATAGGGTCTCCTTCCCAAATTTTCCTAAACATTTCAACAGTTCCACAGGAATGTTGTCCGCCCCCACGGCCTTATTTGCTTTCATCTCTTTTAATGCCCTTTTTTTTTCATCGTCGAGTATGCCTAGACCTAAGCTATCTTCTTCTACGTCATGTTCCTTTTCTATGTCTAATCTTGTCGGCCTAAGTTCTTTACCATACAGTGTTTCTACATATTCCTTTCATCTCTCTTGGATTTTTTCTGGTTCAACAATTATCTTACCCCACTTATCTTTAACTGTTAGCACAGATCTCGCCTTTATACTTCCTGATAATAACTTAACCTTGCTGTATAGAGCACCAATTTCACCCTTCTTCTGTAAACTTTTCATATCCTCGTTTTCATATCCGCGTTTTCCACCATTCTTCTTTTGCTTTATTTGTGGCCCTTCTCAATTTATTGTTTAACTCTTTGTACTTCATTTTCCCTAACTATGTGTTTATATTCTTCCATCTTCTTCTTTCATCCATCTTTGCAATTATCTCACCCTTTACTCATGGTTTCCTTATCCTTTTCCCGTTAACGGTTCCTATAGTGTCTTTTTCGGCTTTCGATATCCCTTACTTGGTACATTCCCATTTTTATTCGATAGTATTCAGTTCTTTACCGTCATCCATCATTTTGTCTGCGGCCTGCTGATACTCCTTCCTCGTTAATCCATTTAATACTTCTAAATTTCATTTCCTAACCCGCCGCCCTTGCCTTATCTTCTTGAAACGAACGTTAAATTTCATAACAACTAAATTATGGTCAGAGTCCGCATCCGCTCCTGGGAAACTATGCGAATTTATTACACTGTTCGTAAACCTGTGCCTAACCATAATATAATCTAACTGATACCTTTCTGAGTCACCTGGCATTTTCCATGTCTACCTACGCCTTTTGTGGTGTCTAAACCATGTGTTGGTGATGATTAACCCCTGTCTCTTGTAGAATTCAATCGCTTTCTCCCCGTGGTCATTCCTCGTGCCTAACCCATAGTCCCCCACCTCACCATTCTCTCTTCTTTCGCCTTCCGTTGCATTCCAATCCCCCATCCTTATCAAATATTTCCCTACAGGAACACACGCAATTATATCCTCTAACTCATCGTACATCCTATCGACTTCTTCCTCCTTGTGGTTGCTCGGTGGCATGTATACCTGAATCATGACCAAGTTCGTCGGCTCTGTTTTAATCTCTACGAATAAAATTCTATCTGTTTCTTGCTCTATGTGTACTACGCTTCTTCCTACCCCTTTATTTAAAATTACGGCAACCCCTCGTTGGCTTTCGTCCCCGCCGCTGTATATCACTCTATAATTGTCACTCCAGTAATTCCCGCTATCCTTTCATCTCACCTCGCAGAGACCTAAAACATCTATATTACCTACTTTTACATATATGTACACACAAATATATGTAATTAAAATCCCTGCTCCCAGTTGCTTAAGCTCCTCTTTCTTTTCCTTATCTTTTATTCCATACCAACATAACTGGTCAATTTTTGTATAACTCCAAACAACATTTCTTAAGAAATGAATATTTAGGAAAAGGGAATCCTCTATCCCTAATTTAATTTATGTTTCTGAATGTCTAAAATAAATAAAGAGCGAATAAACTTTATTTTTCGTAAGAATGGGGCTTACGATTTGTTTTAATTATCCACATTCTATTCAACTCTCGATAGTATTTGCAAGGTTTTCCTTTCCTCTCTCCCTTTGCGGGTGTTTCCCTTCCGTGGTTTTTTCGCTATGGACATCTGTCATCATTCTACTTACGCTTTTTTCTCAAACGTATATATCTTTAGACACCTTATCCAATTATTTTCTACGTGTAATTGATTTCATTTCTTTACTCATGGTCGTTTTTTCCTAATAATTACTATCACAATTTCCACTCACACTTTATTTCAATGATCATAGCAAGTATTAACAAATTTAGTGGATGTTTTCTGAATATTTTTCCTTTTTCCTGATATGCATATCAATTGAAATCTTTTCGACATGTTCTCATAAATGGTGCAACTTTAAACTCTCATTTATTGTTCAATTTTCGTTCCTCTTTGCCGTCACCATCTTGCTGTTTTGGCATCGAGTCTACTCCGCCATCGAGCTTCTTTCTCCTCGGCTTTTGAAGGGTTAATGGGTGGTACTGATTTCGTCGTTTCGTTCATGCTAGGTTTTCATGGTCTCGTTCAGTTTACAGGTTAGTTTTTTCTTTGGTTAAGGATTTAAGTTTTAGGGGCACTAAGCTTAGACGGTATCTATTTCATTTCAAGAGTATATTTACATCTTTTGAAGGGAAAAATATTTTGTCTTCATTTTTGTATTACTCATTGTATTAGTTACGTCTGTGTAATTTAGTTGGACAGTCGGATACACTCAAGGAATATCCTTTGGATTTCATCATTTTTAAAACTAATTCTATCAATTTTTTGCGGGGTAGAAAAGTTTATGTGTAAAATGTATCTCGTTTATTTATTTTCCAAATTTTATTATTGCTGTTAGAGACTTGGTGTTAAGTTGTTTTCCCTTATATTGTGTCAATTTGTACTAATATTCTCCTTGTGATTCCATCTTTCTTGATTTCACTTTTCCTGGCAAGTTATAATACTGTTGAATAAATATTCTTGCAAATAGTTTGATAGGTTTTCGCTTAATTGTTTTTTTCTAATTAAAGGACAGATTTGTTTATTTTCATAGTTTTTGTCACCTTTAAAATGACGGAGTCCGATTATGAAGATTTTGTTGGAGAAATGGAAATCATGGTAGACGGATGGATCACCAGATGGAAGGCGAACTCTACTCTCTTCAACTTTCTGCAATGACATGCGATTCAAGGTCGCGCAGTAGAGACGTGAATTAATTTTTTTCGGCAGACATTTGAGAGTTCAAATCTTAAACAATATCTCGCCTATATTTTCGAGAAAACGCCTATCGCTTTTTTTTAGAAAAAATTCTGAAATAATAAATAGTTGGCATGAAAAACTGCCTTCTCGACGGTAAAATAAGAGAGAATTGTTTTTAAGCCTTTTATGTGTGAAAATGTATGAATTTCCTAATGAATCAGCTTTTACAAAATTCAAAATATATCACTCCAATTTATTTAATTTCACCAGGACAATCTTCTCCCAATGCATCGACGCCAATCACCATGGCAATCAGATATATTGACAAACAGACAAGTTTTAAGAAAAAATGTGTGAATTGCAAATGGGTCATTTTTTGTAATGTTTGTCTTTCGTTCGGCATTCCACCGTTTTAAGGAAGATTTTTGGACGAACACATCTACTCTTAGCATCACTATGCATGGCACAACCAAGCATCCTGCTCTACAACAAATCCCTCTTCATCTCTGTCTACTTCCTTCCTCCCTTCATCCCGTCCAACCTATCCCTGTCCTCTATTCTTTCCCCTTCCTCGTTTGTCTAACATTCTCCCCTCCATTGCCGTCTCTAACCCCCAACAATCACCTCGCCTCTTTCCTTTCGCCATATCTCACGTTCTTCGTTTTCTCCTTCTCTTTTTATTTTTTCCTTTATTTATTATGCCTTTTCTATTTTTCTCCTCATCTACATCTCAAAAGACTCCAATATACGCCTATGAACTTGATTTTCCGGACCAGAAAAAAAACACGTTCTAAACCAAAGTTTTCACTATGCTTTAACCAACAGCCTTAACAAACGTCCATTGTCATTAATTACCTCCAAGTACTCTCGTGTGGGTAGCAAAACCCATAAGAAATTTTTCAAAAGTTTTCCATATTACTATACTGGTACAAATAATCAAGAGTTTTTTCCCTGATTGTGCAAACTGTGCGAACGGATTGCGTAGCTCCAAGCGTAATGCGGTGGAATTCGAACCTGATAATGGGCAACCGATAACACTTTTACACAAATTCTTGACTTTTTACAAGACCAATTTGTCTCTATCGTAGTATAGCGAAACCGATTGTGAGTTTAAACAACATCTATTGGATAAATGTTATCATTTGTTCATTGTAATAGCTTTGTAAATTCTAAAATTGGGTTCAATGTAATATTTTCCCAGGCATGCGTAGTCGTTCAATTAATTACATAGTTCATCTCTTTTCCAGACAGTGCTCTATCGACGCCCCTTCCCTGGGAAGTTTAGTCTTCATTTTCATCCGACACCCGAGTCCCACACGGCTGTGGCGGTTCGTCTGTGTGGGAACGGGTGTCTTGGTCCCTCCGATCTTCCTGGGTTCTCTGCTGGTATTTAATACTAGCCGAGGGTGCCGCAGAGGGGAGGGAGGCGGCTGACCCACAGGTCACCGCCGCGCTGCGTGTTCCGAGATCTCTCCCGACCCCCCATCCATTCCTCAGGGTTCCCCCTCATATGCATATCGCTATAAATACGGCCCTGGCGTGTGTCCCCGTCCCATTTCCCTCCCTCCGCCGACCGCAAAGACAGATCCGTCTCGCTTTGCTCCTTTAGCCGCAAGGAAAATAAGTGGCTGGGTGACAGTCATCGGGGTCCTTAAGGATTCATCACGCCGACCAAAACGGAAGAAGATGAGGGAATTAATTAGCCGCCGTCTTCAAGTTGAACTTTCTTCGCTCGCTTTTCAATCCCCTAATGACACCGGCGACACTTTTAGACTTAACTTCTGAAAAGACGTGCGATGCATATAATAAGAGAAAAAATTTAATTTAAGGTTCTGTTTGTATTGTGTTTAATTATTGTCTTTCTAATTAACTTTAGCGAATCGATGGGACACCATGGCGCACCAGACATTTTCAATTTCCTTCTGGAACTTCTCCTGAAATTGGAATTTTGCGTAGTGGTGATTCAAGATACTTAATTTCACGGGGTCTAATATTTACTTTTTAATTAAATCTGCGTTTTTCAAGATTTTAACTTTGTGTTAAGTCATTCAAAATAAATTCTCTTCGTTTTATTCGCAAATTTCACGCGGGATGCAGTGAAAAATGTATTCGTAGTTAATAATCTGTGATTACCGTTTTGAAAACTTATCTCTGAATGGTAATTTATTAATTCCAGCCAATTGGTGTTCATTTGACGCTGTTTATATAACACACTCTTCTCACATTCTCCATACTTAGAATCCTTCTATCTTCAATTCCATAATCTCATTAAGTCTAAATATTTTCAAGATATACTCCCTATATCTGGGTTTATCCATTGAAAATCTTATTCAAACGCGCTCTACATGGAAATATCTTTTCCATTTACGTTTACCGCAATTGGACTCCTGTTAACTAACTTTCACTGCTATTATACATTCACACATCAGTCATATCTCAGGATGTTTTCGCAAGCTTTTCACACCCATTCCTCTGTGGGCGTTTCCCTACATGGGGGTTTTACGTTAAGGATACTGTTCGCAATAGTTACGCTTTCCCCAAAAATATATGCTTCTTTTAACGCTCTACTATTTTTTACCATGTAGCATTTAATTTGCTTTATTTTTACACAATTTCTACACTGTCCCGTTGTAATTATTGTTGACGCATTTTTTTCATGTAATTGACGATGGGTTAGGACTCTCTCCTGCCAATCTCGCCACGATGAAGACGTTTTCTAAAGTTATTAGCAGTGATATATTCACTAAAAATTCATTATTTGATTTTCAAATAAAAACACTAACACTTTCTAAAAAATCTTTAAATATTGTATTATTTATAACTCTGTATTATTTTAGTTTCCATGGTGATCCAAGACACTTCATTTCATAAGGTCATTTTTCGCTTTAAAATCGGCATCTTGAGTTTCCATAGGAGATATAATTGACCACAAAGTCCTAACGTTTTCAAATTACTCGTCCTTACGGGGAAATGGCGTCTTCACTCAAAGATCTGTTGCAATTGTTGATGCCTAGCTCGATTTTGATCAACTGAAAAACCATCATGTTTTTACTGAATAAAATCAGGCAACAGGAACGTTTTAAGGATTACCTTGGAAATATATCAATAAATTAAAACTTTCCTTCAAGGTTAGCTAGCATCGGTGTTCTAAAGTTAATTCAAAATATCCAATTAAAAAGATCGTATTTCGTAAATTAATTTTTACGGTTATAAATGCGTCTTAAACCATTACTATTTTAAGCACACCATGTACCTAAATTTATTTCACTAGTGAAAGATAGCAAGAGAAGGAAATACAATTGGGCTTCTGGATGATTAAATCGGTTGCGCGGAAGATCAAGCCATAGTCAAGTCAGACAGTCGAGGGATTGGAATTATTAATGAGTGCTTAAACCGGAACAACGCGAGCGATATGGAGTATTCGAATGTGAACCTAAAAAGAACCAAAGTAATGAGAATCTCGAGGAGTGGGAAAGCTAAATTGAATATTTAAGTAAAGGGAATAAATTAATGTACTTGGTGGGAGCAGTTCACGCATTTTAGAGGATAAAGGGCATTGTAACTGGGGGAGGAAATGCGTTACCAAAAGTGGTATTTGCAAGAGGAAGTTTAGTTCATATTCATGAAAAAGAAGATTAGCAAAGACTTAAAAATTAGGAGCGTAATACTTTATGCATACGAGAACTTGTCTCTGAGACAATAAGAGGGTGGGCCTTTCGAGGTGTGAATGCTATGGAAGATGAAGGGTTGAACTGGGAGAGAGGAAGGCATACGCTCCCAAAGTTTGAAATAGAGTGAGCGAAGAGATGAAGTTGCGAGAGGAGAATCGAACGAGGCGGAGAAATCGTGAGTGGATGGAATGTTGAAAGGTTGGTGGTGATATGTTGTGAAGGCCACAATTGAAGGGGAAATAGAGGTTAAGAATTACAAATGGAAAATCTAGGGTGACCCACGAGGATCAGATAATATAATATGTCGGTGCAAGAAACTGCGAAGAAATAAATGGAGTTCCCGAAAGGAGCAGTAGATTGCACATAGAATGGACACCTGTAACGAGCAACTATCCAACCGAAATGACGATGCTCCCCCTCAGCCTTCACAGATGCACTCAACGGTGGCTCCCTCCTCCCGCTTTCTCAAGTCTGGTCCTCTAACATTCACTCCGAGAATCACATCATCTTTGCTTCAGTTTCAGACCATTTCCATGTCAGTTTCTCCTTAATGTCGCATCTTTAAATCCTCTTCGACAAAGAGAATTATTTATTGAGGCTCAATTCGGGTTTCTTCGTCGCGGAGGTTACAAGGTTTGCATGAAAAGTATCGGGAAACTTTTCGAAAAAATAGATTCTTTTTATTGTTGATGATGACGCTACAAATTTTCTCAAAATTCTTCATCATGTACTTCTTCCCTTGAGATCGCCGATACACACTTTTGCCCTTGCGGCTCTTCCACGACTTTGAAGGTTTCCTGGTAGGAGGAAGGTCCTTAAGGGTTCTATGAGTGCAAGCTTCTCGGACGGCAATTAGGGTCAAACCATGGTGGAGGTGTCCTTTGAGAGAAGGAGCATTTCACTCATGGCATTACTTCACAATGGGAAATTGATTGCTGGTGCCAAGTAGGGGCTGTAAGGGGGTTGGGGAATCGTCGAGATGCTGTTTTTCGCTAGGTAGTCGGTTATCTTGGAGACTCATGCCCTCAAGACCTTCTGGAGGATGAATTTAGGAGGATGAATGCGCTATCATGCGCACACTTAATCGTTGACGGTCTTATTTCAGCACGCGAACACGTAAGGAAAAAGTTCTTACCGATACTATTTATACAAATCTTGTACAACAGTGAGAACCTTGAATTAGAGGAAGGGAGAAGGTTAGATTTTCAGGCAGCATAATTTGAGGTAAAAATTACGTAAAAGGGAAAAAATGAATAGAAAGCTCCCACGATGTTTGGAAATAAATATATATAGCGATATATCGGAAAGGACGCGTGATGCCATTGCAGTAATGAGATAACTAATTGAGAGGAATATAGAATACAATCAGGATGTTTTTGCCTGTTTTGTAGAATTTGAAAAAGCCTTTGATAGAGTGAATTGGGAAAAATTAATGTGTGTATTGCAGAAAATAGGAATGAATTGGAAGGACAGGAGACTGATCCGCAACCTGTACATGTCTCAGACTGCGCAGGTGCGAGTGGGGAACGGGGAGTCCGGATGGGCAGTGTTAGGAAGAGGTGTAAGGCTGGGTTGCCCATTGTCACCGGTACTGTTCAACGTATATGTGGAGGAAATGATTAAAGAGGCATGGGAAGAATTGGAGGTAGGAATGGAGTGGAATACTTAAAATATATTAGTTTTGCTGATAACCAAGCATTAGTTGCTCAGTCAGCCAAGGGGTTGCAAGCATTGCTGAGTGAATTGGAGGTTCAGTGCGATAAATATGGGATGAGAATCAATATTAATAAAACAAGGTTATGCGATTTTCCAGAAAGAAAAAGGCTAAGCTAAATATTAAAATAGGCGGGGAAAAAATAGAGCAGGTAGAACAGTTTACATATCTCGGAAGTGTTTTGGACCAATACGGTCAAAGTGGTAGGGACGTAAGGAGAAGAATTGCGCTAGACAAGGAGGCTTTCTCAAGGAGGAGGGAGTTGATGACGGGGACGTTGAATAGAGATGTTAAGAAAAGACTCGTAAAAACTCTGATATGGAGCGTAGCTATGTATGGTGCGGAAACGTGGTCACTGAAGCAGGAGGATAGACGTAGATTGGAGGCTTTTGAAATGTGGGTGTGGAGAAGAATGGAGAAGGTGAAATGGACCGAAAGGAAAACAAATGAGGAAGTACTAGAAATGGTGGGGGGGGAGAGGGGTTTGTTGAGAGAAATCCTATGGAGGCAGGAAAAATGGATGAAAGGCGTATTTAGTGGTAGTGGAATGTTGAAGAAGGTAATCGAGGGGAGAATATTAAGCAAGCGAGGAAAGGGCAGGAACAGGATAGGGATGTTGGACGGGATGAAGGGAAGAAAGAAGTACACCGAGATGAAGAGGGACCTGATGTAGTTTAGGTTGCTGGATTCGGTTTTGTTTGGAGTTAAAAATATTTATTTGATAGTGGTGTCCATCCAAAAACCTACTTTAACCGGTAGATTACCTAATAATAATATCGGAAAGGACTAAAAATCCACCTTTGAAAGATGTGTATCTTGATAATGTGATAAATGGAAAATTATCCTTAAGGAACTGTTCAAGATGATCCAAGAAATCATCCGCAAATACGCATCAGAATGCAACAATTTTTACACTTAGAAATGGTTTTATTTCAATGTTAATATCCATGTTAATTTCAGACGACAAAGTCAATGAAAAACGTGTTTATAGAGTACCTATTAGCCGACGTCGTCCAAACCACAAAAAAAAGAAATGGTAAAAATCAACGACAGCGGACGAATTAATTTGCATCGCTCCAAAACTACTGAAGCGTAAGAGGCGATGTGCACGGGCTCCCTGGTCCAGATACGAGGCAGGTTCCCACGCGAAAATGGGCGCGATGTAATTAGGTTCTCGCTTCGAAATGAAACAGGGGCAGCAAAATCGCCAAAAGCCTCGATTGGACTTGGCGACTTCCTTGGACCGGGAGAAAGGAGTGGAGTGGAGGGGGGGGAATCCATGGGCGAACGAGGGTGTCGCGCTCGCCCGTGCGTCCGTTGCCAGGAAACGCATTTCGCGATATGGCGTCAAAAGGGCAGCGAGTCGAGGAAGTCGGAAGGGCACCGGAAGTGACGCTCGCGTGATCTCATTCGTGCAGAATGAATGTTTAATGAAATGCGAACCGATTTATCATTTCCAAACACGACTCGCGCCCACCTAGATCACAGCCGCCATGAATGCACGGATTATTTCGAAATAGGTGGGTCACCCAAAGGGACCAATTCGGAGAACAAAGAAGCCAAACGTGTTATCTCAGGATGAATCGCACTTTCTTCTCCAGAAATATTATCACATTCGGCGAAGAATCCGGAAATGAACAGAACAAGAAAAGTTAACCCACATTAATTAATTAAAATTAACAATTTTCCACAAAAATAAAATTTTATTAATACGACCGGTTTCAATGTAACTACCTCATCTTCTGGTAACAGTCCTATTCTCGTTGTCTACTATATATGCTGAAAAGCAAGTAAGGGGAAGGTAGTGGAAAAAGGGGAGGAAAAAGATGGAGGGGAGGTGGAACGTGGGCAACGTGGGTGACAATGGGGGTGGAGAAAGTTTACGGGTGAGGAGAAAGGGGTGAAAAATTCACCAAGTCCGGAAAAACCTCGTTGCTGGCTGGAAGGGTTGTCTCGTTGAGGGTGGACTCTCTGTGCGGCGCCAAGCTCCTAGGGCCATGGAGGAAGGGGGACCGGGGTTTTTCCCCCGACCGCGAAGATATCCATGCAAAAGAAGTGTGCGAAAAGGAATAAAGATTGGGATCACTGTCTATATGGTTCCAAGGGGGGGGGGCGCAGGCGGCGTGAAGGAGAGTCCTAGCGAGGGATTAGGAAAGGGTTGAGTAGGGGATTTACTTGTAAATATCGGCGAGAGAGTGGGAAGGTTGGGGTGGGAGGAAGGAAGGTGGAAGAAAGGGGTGGGGACACAAAGCTTCCCACCTTCTTCCGGATAACATGGTCAGAGGGTGCACCGGGGGATGGGGGGGGGGGGAAATTCCAAGAGTTAAGGAGAGGGGATCACTGGTCACACGTGCGTCGAGAGGTGATGGAGAGGAGGGGGGAGGGTGAAGATGGTAATTGGACTTCGTTGATGAGGTCCAAGTCCTTCCGATGTAAAATTTCCAGCTGTTCCATGGCGTCTAATTTCTTTCCTTTGCTCAGGTTGTGAAGCAATTTGAAATTGATATCACAAAAATGGTTTAAATCAAGAAGGTGTTGGGCAAAAATAGAATGGGTAAGACCTGTGATGAAACCTTTCCTTATGAACCTTTTTTTCCCGGACTGTGTTAATTTTTGACACCTTCTCCTCATCCGAAAACTTTCTCCACCCCCATTGTCACCCACGTTGCCCACGTTCGTTCTCCCCTCCCTCTTTTTCCTCCCCTTTTTCCACTACCCTCCCCTTACTTGCTTTTCAGCATATATAGTAGACAACGAGAATATGACTGTTACCAGAAGATGATGTAGTTGTATTGAAAGCGGTCGTTTTAATAAATTTTATTTTTGTGGAAAATTGCTAATTTTAATTAATCATGTTATTCCACCACATTACGCCTGAAACGTCTCTTTTTATTGTTAAACCAAATGTTTCCGGGAATAATCGTCTTGAATCGACAGAAACGTTGGCTATACTTGATAACTTGTGTCGAGAGGCATCTGTTATATCTTAGAATATTTTTATTAGGTAATCTACCGGTTATGGTAGATTTCTGGATGGACACAATTATCAAATAAATATTTTGTAACTCCAAACAATACCCAATCCAGCAACCTACTCTACATCAGGTCCCTCTTCATTTCTGCGAATGCGGGATATCCCCTCCATGCTACAAGATCTGCTGTGGCAATCGAGGGCACGGATCAAGAGTTACACAACTGAAATCACGACATTCATTTACATTTCACAGAAAGAAGATAAAGTTCAGCAATAAGAGAATTTTAATGTTTTTTTATTAATAAGGTAATCTACGGGTGAAGGTGGTTTTTGAATGGACAGAACTATCAAATAAATATCTTGTGACTCCAAAAAAAACAAAATCAGGCAACCTACTCTACTCCAGGTCCCTCTTCATCTCTGTGTACTTCTTTCCTCACTTCACCCCTTCCAACATCCCTATCCTGTTCCTGCCCTTTCCTCGTTTGACCAAAATTCTCCCCTCTATTAGCTTCTTTAACATCCCACTACCGTTAAATGCGCTTTTCTCCCTTTTTCCTGCCTCCATAGGATACTCTCAATTAATCCCTCTGTTCACCGACCATCTCCAGTACTTCCTCAATTGTTTTCTTTTCGGTCCATTTCACCATCTCCTATTCTCTCCACACCCACATTTCAAAATCCTCCAATCTACATCTATCCACCTGCTTCAGAGACCACGTTTCCACGCCGCACATAGCTACGCTCCTTATCAGAGTTTTTACGAGTCTTGCCTTAACCTACCTACTGAACGTCCCCGTCATCAACCCCCTCCTCCTGGAGAAAGCTTTCATGCCTAGCGCAATTCTTCTCCTTACGTCCCTACTACTTTGACCGCATTGGTCCAAAACGCATCCAAAATATGTAAACTGTTCTACGTGCATTACGCCTTCCCCTCCTATTTTAATGTTTAGCTAAGGCTTTTTCTTTCTGGAAAATCGCATAACCTTTGCTTTATTAATATTGCTTCTCATCCCATATCTATCGCACTGAACCTCCAATTCACTGAGCAATGCTTGCAACCCCTTGGCCGACTGAGCAACTAATCCTTGGTCATCAGCAAAGCTAACTGATTTTACGAATTCCCATCCGAATTTCATTCCTGCCTCCAAATTCTTCTCATGCCTCTTTAATCATTTCCTCTACATATACGTTGAACAGTACCGGTGACAATGGGCAACCCTGTCTTACACCTCTTCCTAACACTGCCCATCCGGACTCTCCGTTCCCCACTCGCACCTGAGCAGTCTGAGACATGTACAGTTTGCGGATTAGTCTCCTGTTCCTCCAATTCATCCCTTTTTTATGCAATACACGCAATATTTTTTCCCAATTAACTCTATCAAACGCTTTTTCGAAATCTACGAAACAGGCAAATGCATCCTCATTGTAATCTATATTCCTCTCGATCAGTGATCTCATTACTGCAATAGCATCACGCGTAACTCTTCCTTTCCTAAACCCAAACTGATCATCCCCTAAGTAATCATTGGCCTTACTCTCTATTCTTTTGTTGATGATCCCTAGAATAACTTTAGTTGCATGGGAAACCAAACTTATTATTCTGTAATCCTCACATGATGTAGCCTTTCCCATTATTGGAATAGGAATTAACACTGATCTCATAAAATCTTCCAGCCAGATTTCTTCCTCAGAGATACTACGAATCAGTCCATATAGTCTTCTTCCCACATTTTCCTAAACATTTCAACAGTTCCACAGGAATATTTTCTAATTCCGCGCCCTTATTTGCTTTCATCTCCATTAATGCCCTTTCTATTTCATCGTCGAGTGCGCCTGGACCTAAGCTATGTTCTTCTACGTCATGTTCCACTTCTGTGTTTAACCTTGTCGGCCTAAGTTTTACCATACAGTGTTTCTATATCTTCCTTCCATCTCTCTTGGATTTTTCCTGGTTCAACTATCATCTTACCCCACTTATCTTTAACTGTTAGCACAGATCTCGCCTTTATACTTCCTGATAATAACTTAACCTTGCTGTATAGAGCACCAATTTCACCCTTCTTCTGTAAACTTTTCATATCCTCGTTTTCATATCCGCGTTTTCCACCATTCTTCTTTTGCTTTATCTGTGGCCCTTCTCAATTTATTGTTTAACCCTTTGTACTTCATTTTACCTAACTCTGTGTTTACATTTTTCCATCTTCTTCTCTCATCCATCTTTGCAATCATCTCATCCGTTACCCATGGTTTCCTTATCTTTTCCCGTTGACGATTCCCATAGTGTCTTTTGCTGCTTCCGATATGCCTTGCATGATACATTCCCATGTTTCTTCGATAGTACTCAGCTCTTTACCGTCATCCTAGATTTATTCTCCAGCCTGCTGATACTCATTCCTCGTTAATCAATTTAATGCTTCTAAATTCCATTTCCTAACCCGCCGCTCCTGCCTTATCTGTTTGAAAAGGACGCAACATTTCATAACAACTAAATTGTGGTCAGAGTCCGCATCCGCTCCTGGAAAACTGTGCGAATGTATCACACTCTTCCTAACACTGTTCCTAACCATAACCTAACTGATACCTTTCGGAGTCACATTGCATTTTACATGTATACCTACGCCTTTTGTGTTTTCTAAACCATGTGTTGGTGATGCCTAACCCCTGTCTCCTGTAGAAATCAATTGCTTTCTCCCCGCGTTCATTCTTCCTGCCTAACCCATAGCCTCGCCTCACCACCATCTCTTTCTTCGCCTATCGTCGCATTCCAATCCCCCATTACTATCAAATGTTTCCATGAAGGTACACACGCGTAATACAGGGTTCGTCCGGAAAATAAGTGTACTGAGCTCAGGAAAAAAAATTATTACACTTTGACATATCTTAAGCTAATATTCCTCAAAACAGACCCTTGTGAGTCGATACACTTGTTCCAGCGGCGTTCCTATTCCTGGAACGCTCCCGCGAAGGCATCATCGGGATCCTCTCGAAGACGCGTCGTCACGGCCTCTTTGACGGCGTCCAAAGTCCCGTATCGCGTTCCTTTCAAACTCCTCTTTATCTTCGGGAACAGAAAGAAGTCCGGTGGTGCCAAGCCCGGGCTGTAGGGCGGGTGCGGCAGCGTTGCCACGCCGTGCTTGGCCAAGAAGTCCGACACGACAAGCGCGGTGTGAGACGGCGCATTGCCGTGATGCAGCCGCCAGATGTTTTTGATCTCTGGCCGGACGCGGGCGACTCGTTTTCGAAGCCTGTCGAGCACTTGGACGTAAAATGCAGCATTCACAGTTTGTCGTTCAGGTAAAAATTCGTAGTGGACGACTCCCCTTTTGTCAAAAAAGACTTATATGTCAAGACACTTATTTTCCGGACGAACCCTGTATCCTCTAACTCATCGTACATCCTATCGACTTCTTCCTCCTTGTGGTTGCTCGGTGGCATGTATACCTGAACAATAACCAAGTTCGTCGGCTCTGCTTTAATCTCTACGAGTAAGATTCTATCAGTTGCTTGCTCTATGTGACTACGCTTCTTCCTACCCCTTTATTTAAAATTACGGTAACCCCTCGTTGGCTCTCGTCCCCACCGCTGTATATTATTCTATAATTGTCACTCCAGTAATCCCCGCTATCCTTCCATCTCACCTCGCAGAGACCTAAAACATCTATATTACCTCTTTCCATCTCTCGCTTAATATTCTATTCTAATGTTCCTGTCCTCAACATTGTCCTGGCGTTCTATGTTCCTATTCTAACTACGTTCGTCTTCTTTACGTCTTCTGTCCTGCTGCTGTTATTTCTCCCCCGAAAGGGTTTCGTGGGATGACGACCGCGAAAGCCTTGCCTCCCCCGCTGCCGGGCACGACACACGGCCGCTCGGGCATAGTCCCGCAGTTGCCAGGACTCAATTTCACTACGTTGACCATCATTATTTTCTTGGGAATAATAATTGAGGTGGTTTCCCGTTGCCTTCCTCAATAGTGTTTTCAACGTGACACCATTACTTAATGGCCGCCCCACTGGGGTCAGACGCCTTTGCACCTTTCGTCGTGCTCCTAACCTTTTACCTATCTGGCATGGGTGACCCTACTAGGAGCAATTATTATTACTCCAGCCAGCACAACTCTAGGGATCATCGGAACATTCAAGCCCTTCCACCACGACAAGATTGTAGTCTATGGGATGGCTGAGAATATTATATACCCGATTTAAACTATTAGATAAACACGAATAATTAGTTTGAAATCCGAAAAATGGGGTAATAATAAACAACAATACCGTTAGCCTCCAGTGACGATTGTAAGAAAGACCACTGTAATAAATGTAATTTGAGAGAAATTGACGACAAAATGGATCAATGTACAGGTTATAATCATGACCTCACATAATAATAAAACGAAGCCGTATAACATTTAGACTACGACTAATTGAGTCTCCTGAATTCCAGTATTTATTTTTTACGATCTCTTCTAATTTCTGGATACTCTACATCCCCTGTCTTAGTTAGACAAGTTTAGACGTAATGTTAATTTCATAATCCGAAAGAGATATCTTCTACCGGTCAACGTGGTATTCATTCGGATTCGATACTCAACCTCCGCTAACTTTCAAAGCTCATCCTGACACGACATAACAAAATACTCTGCAAATCAGTAATCCATTTTTTTTGTTCAAATAATTCCTGCCCCTCTTTGTTCCGTTCAACATTCATATTGTTTTCCTCCCTCTGCGTCGTCTACTGAACATTTTATCCTCTTTATCACAGTCTTCTTCTCGCTCTTTCTCAAATTTTAGGATACCTCACTCCGTATTATCGTTTTAACTGTCGTTCTTTACACCTTTATCTATGTTCCCTGTCATCAAATCCCTACTCTTGTAGAAAATAGATGTAAAATGGGGGTAAGTAAATAACTAGGGTTTACAAACCAATCTGAATGCATTGGTGTCAAGTGTCTTCGATGCACACTTCAATCTTTCTTAACGGGAGAAGATCGTGAGTGCGCGAGTAAATGTGTTTGTTTGCGCATTAGTTACGAGTGATTAGTGGAACACCCAATCAAAAGTGCGGGATCTTAAAACGAATAGAATCTTTCCATTGTTTTAAGCTCAACTTTGTGGAAGTTCATGCCCATTAAATAAATAAACACAATGTATACTTCCACTGTTCTTTATTATCGTACGATTAGTTTCAACGCTTAGGCGTCATCTCAAGGTTCCTGATGATGACGCCTAAGCGTTGAAACTAGTCGTACCATGATAAAGAACAGTGGATGTGTACATTGTGTTTCTGCATTTAATGAATAAAATATTGTTCGAAAATGTCAATTCTTATGCGTTTTTGATCCTGCGTCATCTCGGCACCCATTTTGAAATTAACTCTCATATTCAACTCCGCTCTGATATGGAGCGTAGCTATGTACGGCGCGGAAACGTGGTCGCTGAAGCAGGAGGATAGACGTAGATTGGAGGCTTTTGAAATGTGGGTGTGGAGAAGAATGGAGAAGGTGAAATGGACCGAAAGGAAAACAAATGAGGAAGTACTAGAAATGGTGGGGGAGGAGAGGGGTTTGTTGAGAGAAATCCTATGGAGGCAGGATAAATGGATGAAAGGCGTATTGAGCGGTAGTGGAATGTTGAAGAGGGTAATAGAGGGGAGAATGTTGGGCAAGCGAGGTAAGGGCAGGAACAGGATAGGGATGTTGGACGGGATGAAGGGAGGAAAGAAGTACACCGAGTTGAAGAGGGACCTCATATAGATTAGTTTGCTAGGTGGGGAGTCACAAAATGTTTATTTGATAGTTGTGTCCATCCAAAAACCTACCTTAACCGGTAGATTACCTAAAAAAATCAACTCCGCGGTTAAAATGTGACCTTCAGATGACATCCCTACAGCTTCAGCGATTTCTCGCACTTTCTTTCGGCAATCCTCCATGACCATTTTATGAACTTTTGCAACCATTTCTGGGGTAGAGGCACATTTTGGCCGGCACTACGCGGATCATCATCTAAGCTGTCCCGACCAAACTTAAAATATGGAGGAGCAGAATCACCTGTCAGAGTTTTCTGGAGATAAACTTGAATTTTCTTTTGCTTTCATACCTTTCTTTCCAAATCACTGCTCAAAAACTCAAATTTATCCATATTCACGAATCACTAGACGGGAAAAACAACATAAAGGCGTCCGCACCACAGATCTCTTCCCAAACCACTGACGCGTAACTTGTTTAAACATAAAAGATTACCTATTACTACGCGGGAAACTCGTTGCGCTAGCGCTGAAATCTGGTTGTGATTATGATAACCTTTCAAACTGCTCTCTTACTCAGTAAAGAGGTATGATGTTTAATAGAGTTTATAAGGGCGATAGTCTTATTAACTTTATGAATGTGTTCTAAAACGTATCTCGAACTAATTCCGAAGAGCTAATTTTTTGAAAATATGCAACTGCAACGTCGACAGTTTTTTCAACATCTTCAATGATATCAGTTAAGTAAAGAAGAGTACATAGGTGTTGTAGTGATGATACTATTTGTAATCCCACGCAAGGTTAATTAACATAGGCCTACGCCCATCATATTAGCCTTTTGTGGAAACGATATGTATTTCTGGACTATTTATTCATTGCCCCTCAGATATAAATCCTTCTCCACCTTAAGAGCGATATTAAACGCTGGACTTTCATGTCGATTTTAATCTGAAGTTACCAAGTTTTTCCATTGCCATTTGATAGAGTAAGCTTGAAAATACATGTTCATAAAATTATATCAAAGTTACATTCACAAGTTTTGCATTAAAAGTACCGGTAAAAATCGTTTTTTTCTGACGTGGACTGCACGAAGTGCAGAATTGAGCCCGTCGTCCGTTAAGTGTGCGCATGATCAAAGATCGTATTGGATTTGATAAGATGGACACAATTGAATCACTTTAAAATTTGGCGATGCGAAATATCTGAAGCGCTAAACTCGTCCTCCCGAAGGTCTTATTGAAGGACGATCAAAAGAGCAGAGTCGAGGGCCTGTCTGCTTGCAAAGGAGACTTTCTGCAATGGCATCACGACGATTCCCCAACCCCCTTACAGTCCCAACTTGGCGCCAACAATTTATTTCCTATTCCCTATAAAAGTTAAATCTTCCCTCAAAGGACACCACCCTAAGTGCCATCGTAGAAGCATTCACGCTTGTACCCTGAAGGACCATCCGGAATCTGCCTTCGAGTCGTGGAAAAGCCGCAAGGCCAGAAGTGTGTGTCGACGCCTAAGGGATGAACTACTTTGAAGAATTTTGAGGCATTAAGGCAATTGGGGCAATCAAAAACCACCATAAAATATAAAGGATGTAAATTTTCTTCAAAAAATGAGCTTGCAAACATGTCATTGCTATGTCCCTGAACATTCTCTGACCTCTACGGATCGTAAACTTTATCGTCCTTTCGTAACTTTAAAGCTTGTAATGACGCAAGGCCTTGACCACCGCGGGAGGAGCTTCCCCGTCGCCTGATCCGGAGCGGAGCTAATAGGGTGTAGACGGTAGGCGACCCTGTCCCCTACCTTAAATCCTTGGGCTTTCCGACCACGGTTATACCTAACCGCCACGTTTTCGTTGGCCCGCTTTAGATTTCTTAGGGCTTCTTCCCATTTTTGCTCGAGGTCTTTTTCTGTGGTGGATTCTGCCAGATTTTCGTCGATGTCCCACTTGATCGAAAGAGGATGGTTCAACTCCCGTCCAAAAAATAAACTCGCCGGGGAACATTTAATACTCTCGTGATGAGCCGAGTTGAAAGCCACCATCAAAACTCCCAGGTCCTCGTCCCACCGGTCCTGGCTACGGTGGTGGAAGATGGTTAGCGCGATTTTAAGGTTCCGATTCACTCTTTCCACTTGGGATGCTTGAGGGTAATATGGTGTCGTCGTGATGTGTTTAATACCACACTTGAAGCACATCCCTTTAAAGATTTCTGATGTGAATTGGGCCGCGTTGTCTGACACTATGAATTTCGGAAACCCGCAGAACGCGAAAACCAGATCGGTTAAATTCCTTATTGTAGTGCGGGCTGTCATGTCTCGCGTAGGGATCAAGATCGAGAACTTCGTGAAGCCGTCCACTACGGCCATTAGACATTTATTCCCGTTCCTAGTCCGCGTTAGCGGTCCCATATAGTCTACATATATCTTCTCCCACGGTTCCTTGCATACCTGCGCTGCATGCAGTCCCACTCGACTGGGACTGCATGCAGGGACTGCATTTAGGACGGGTTTCGCTCTTTGACAGTCGGGACACGAAATTACATAACGGCGTATCTCCCCGTACATTTTCGGCCAGTAAAAATCTCGTTGTATTTTTCGCCGCGTTTTTAAAAAGCCTAAATGGCCCCCAACTACCGAGTTATGGAAGTACTGCATGATCATTTGCCGAGCTATCTTTGGGACGACCACCCTATTACGCTTGGCACTAACCGGGAGGTACATCAATAGTTCGCGAACTATTCTGAATTTATTTATTTTTTCTCCATTGTTGAGTGTATTCTTTAAATTGACGCATTCAAGATCGATTTCTTGATGTTGTTGAATGGATAAAAAGGACGATGGGATCTGCTCCAGAACACCTATAGAATTCTCCGCTTCATTCACATCCACCGCCCCCGGGTCTCCGAACATTCTAGATAGGCAGTCCGCTACTACATTATCGCAACCCCGTACGTGGTTCAGCTTAAAGCGAAAAGGAGAGAGTCTTAAAACCCACCGTCCGATTCGTCCTAACTGTTTGGGGTGCTTGCGGAGCCATGAAAGTGCCTCGTTGTCCGTATATAATTCTAATTCTCGCCCTAACAAATACTTCTCAAATTTTCAACCCCGAAAATTATTGCTAAGCATTCTATTTCGTAAGCAGAATATTTTTTTCCGCGTCGGTCAATGTCCGACTAGCGAAAGCTACCGGTGCCATTCGCCCTTCGACTTTCTGAGATAGTACGGCTGCGACTGCGTTTCCCGACGCATCGGTATGCAAAATGAACTCCTTCCCGAAATCGGGGATTTGCAATACTGGAGGCGAGGAAAGTTTAACCTTAAGCGCCTCAAAGGCTTCTTGCTGCTCTTTACCCCACCGGAACCTTGAATTTTTCTTTTTTAGCGCGTTTAATGGGACCGATAACTCCGAGAAAGAAGGAATGAATTTGCAGTAATAGCTGCACATTCCCAGGAACCGTCTCACTCCCTTAAGGTCTTTTGGTGGCGGGAATTCTCGTATCACCCTCGCTCTTTCGGGGTCTACTCTAATCCCACCGGCAGATAAAATATTCCCCAAGAACCCTATCTCTCCCGGGGCAATCGACATTTTCTGAGGGTTGACTGTTAATTTCGCCTTCCTCAACCGCCTGAGAACTTCCTCGACGTGCTCAATATGTTCTTCGAACGTCTCGCTGTATATCAGTAAATCATCCAAATAATTAAACAAAAAGCGAAATTTGATATCCCCCAGTATTTTATCTAGTAACCGGGACAGAATTTGGCCTCCCGTACATAACCCAAACGGCAATTTCTCGTATTCAAACAACCCGAACGGTGTAATGAAAGCCGTCGCCCGTTTACTTTCTTCCGCGAGGGTAATTTGATGATACGCGGAATTCAGATCGAGTATCGCGAAAAA
Source organism: Hetaerina titia (assembly GCA_037158775.1). NCBI lineage: Eukaryota > Metazoa > Arthropoda > Insecta > Odonata > Calopterygidae > Hetaerina > Hetaerina titia. The sequence continues at coordinate 6,080,691 of CM073770.1, read as the reverse complement.
CTTCGCTTTTTTTTTAAATGGAAGAAAGCAGTTTCTACGGTCGGTAACGGGAATGCGTCAAACCTTATTTTTTTGTTTAGCCTGCGATAATCCACTACCAACCTCGAAGAACCCCCTTTTTTTGGGAATCAGGAACGCCGGACTTGCATAGTCCGAGCTGGACTCACGAATAATCCCTTTTTCTAGCAAATATCGTACATGCTCCCTCATCTTATCCAAATTCGGGGGGGTGCACTGAAATGGTGGGGACCGCACTGGTTCCCGATCGATTAAAGGGAGTCGGTACTCCATTATTTCAGTTTCTTCCAACTTGCTTGTTATCACGTCCCCAAATTCCTTAAATACCTTCATTATTGAAGTCCTCCTCTCATGGGTAAGATGCCCTAGGTCAAAATTCCCCTTTCCTTCTGGCCAGGGAGTCCGCTCGTTTTCAGTACCTATGAGGGAGCAAATAACCGTCGGTTGAAAATGAAACGAGAAAGTTCCCTTAACGAAATCCAACACCATGCCGGTTTTCAGCATAAAGTCGGCCCCCAAGATTACCGTGACTGGGCTGGACTCTATGATTAGGAACTCATGGTCCCAAGTGCAATTTCCTATTTTTACACGCAGCGTCACCGCTTGGGGCACCAGTACCCGACTAGCGTTGAAGGCGCTACACTGCATGTTGACTTCTCGTATTTTATTCTGCGAAACAACCAAACTTTGAAAAAAACACCGTGAAATGCAAGACTGAAACGCCCCGGAATCGAGCAAGGCTTGGGCCGACTGGCCGTTCACTGTCACTATACTCCTCGGCGTGACGCACTTTGGGCTTCTCGGGCGGTTTCTTAACGTGAGAATAATCCCGCGACGGCGATTTGCCCTCATCGCCTCGCGGGGTATTCGTTTCCCTGGCCTCGTTGCCTTGCGGGTTCACGGCACTGGACGGCTAGGTGACCTATTCGACCGCAGCGCCAACATTTGGCTGCTCCTGACCTCTGGAATCCTTGGTTTGGAAGCCGATAACCCGGGTCTCCATTGAACCTAATATTAGAGGTACGATCTTCGCCTCTGTAGCGGAAGTCTACATCTACCATTTCTACGACGGGCACTTCATATGACTCCGCAAGTTCCCGCCTACCTTCGTGGCCTCGCCCCCACTCGACCAATTCGGTTAAACTCCGCGGAGTGTCCGTTAGCCCCAATAAATAGTCGGGGTGGAGATTCGCACACACTACATCGCGCAATTCGTCCTCTCCCAATGCGTTTCTGAGCCTTCCATTCATCCTCATCATCAGAGAGACGTACTCCGCGACGCTTTCACGGGGTCCTTGCTTCCTGTTGAACACGTCCCGCTTCATGCGGACCTCGTAACTCGGAGCGCAATAGGTTCGCTTAAACTCTCTCTCGAAGTCCTTAAATCTAGTGAAATTATTTCCCCAAACCCATTCGCGCGCCTTTCCTTTTAATATTTCGGGAAGTATTTTCATGCTTAGGCACTCGGAGAGCTCAAGGTGGCCCCTGAATCGGTTAAGCGACTCCATGAACCCCATCGCACTTTCCGTTCGTTCTCCGCTGAATTTTAGCTCCCACCTGGTCGCTGCCGCGATTACCCTCTCTATATCGCCTAGAGAGCGGTCAGTATGCTCCCTCGTACTTAGTGACGTCGGGGTGTCCACTTCCTCGCTGTGCAAACCCCGAACGTATTCGCGGAGTCTGGCGCGAATATCGTCTGGAGTGCCTTCCCCACTAATACCAAATCTAAGGCACGTATCGGTTGCCTCTTTTTTGGATAACTCATTTATCCAAGCGGTCCCCCGCGGTAATCCTACCGGTTCCATGCTGCCCAAAAAAAAATATAAACCACGCTCTGCTACCAGTTGAGGGCGCTGGAATGGTCCGGGAGAAGGTAAGGTAAAGGAGGGGGGGAAGATACCGTGCTACCGGCGGCGACTGGAGACGGAGGCGTGGAGTCCGTCGGCTTCCCTCTCGCAACAGCCCGCTCTTCGGGTTTTTCCCCGATATATATACCCGGGGGCCTTTTTGATTTGTCGATTGGGGCCCTCTTCAATCGGCCTTCTCAACCGGGGGAATCGGTTAGGGGGAGAAGCCGTGGAAACGGCTCAACTTTACAGAAAAAATCATCGTTGCATCATTACGTTTTTTGATCAATCCCGGATCCAAGTTTCTCGAGCGAGGGTCTTTTAAGGGAGTCGTGTACTCCATCACAGCGAGATCGCTGCCTTGTCCTTGGTCAAGGGGTGCGGCGTTCGAGAGCTGAATTTAGAACTTCTACCCCTCTCTGAGAATTATTTGACTCAGGAAATTCCAAAATTAGAGGAATCCATCCGTTAGGCGCAATTGCAGAGGGACGCGATGACTACGTTTCCGGGAATAATAGCGTTGCGTTGTCGTCCTCGACGAAGTTTGTGCATGCCCAGTGCTATGGACATCCCTGACGAAAAGAGCGTAATGAACGCAGACACAAGAAAGATGGATACCATGCGCACATATCTCCAAAATCACCTCTCGTCATTTGCTCTTTGATGGCCTGAAAGACAGCGGAATGGGTTGTACCAGGGGGGAAGTGAGAACCTGACGTGAACAAATTGAAATTCAGTGCTGCCCGTAATTGACTAAATTAAAGTCCACTACCTCTCACATCCAGTCAACAATTCTCTGACCAGGCAAGGAGTGTCCTTCAATTACGCTTAAGGGTTTTTAAAGGACAGGAATGGGTCGGCAGTTCCATTACGTTTCCTTATGGGAGGTGTGCGGGGGAAATGAGGAAATCAGGAGAAATCCTAACTACCACGTCATTTCAACCATTGCAAAGGAGGAAGAATGCTGGCTTCTCATTATCACCAAAGAACAGTTAGTTCAAACTGTCCAACGTGAAACTTTAGGTTGAGAATTATTTAAAATGTGTCAAACAGCTAAAAGAGTCCTGAAATCCCAAAATGTCAAGCCGTAAAAAACATTCGCCTTGACCGGTATGCTTGAATTGAAGTCTGATATCAACAGAATAAAGAAACTTGTAGTTTATGACATGAAACTTTTATTTTTGTTAAGAATATGCACTTGAATCGGCAATTAAAGTAAAAAAAAACACTTTCATCCAACAAAAACGTGCTTTTTTTTCGTGAAAAGGTGCCTCCCTGATGCATCAACGACAGATAATTATGCAGGATGGGCGGATTGGGGGTCCATTTTTTGATACTGATTCTTACTAATGGGGCAAGGGGTAAAAGTTGTTCGAATAATGTGACATTTGATAATTGAAGATCTGCCCCTAACATACCAAATATAAAAAACGAATGTCTTGGTCGCTCTTTTGGATCGACACCTAACTAAGACGTTTACCGGTGTGGTGAAGCTTTGAAACTATCCCTCATATTCTTCATGAGAGTCGGTCTCAAATAATACGAGAAGAGATTCCCATCTTTCCTACACACTCTTCATTTGAGCGAATAGGTCGCTGACAAACAACGCTTCCTCTGTATTGAACGAACATCGCCATCGGCGTGGGCGAAGAGAATTCATCCCCACTCCCCACAGTCGGCCCTTGTCCTTCGGCCATTTCGGAGGTCAAAGGGTTCATTTAATTCTCCATGAACGGGAAAGAAGCAAGGACGAGATGAGGAAGACCGCAAATCAACGGAAAGACCGCGATACCATGAGCCAAACCGTATGAATATATATTCCCGTTCACTTTTGTTAACTGCCGCATCCGCATGGGTAAGAAGTGCTACTTGTAAAGTAAGAATTTCTAAGCAGACCCAACGTCTCCGCCCATATTAAACGAGTGTTTCATTTTCACAAACCCATTTAATATGGACACTGAGTAAATCCTCCCTTCGTATTCACATGCAAGAGCTTCAAACTGTAATCTAACCGTCGCTCCATTGAGTGATTCCCAGCCTAGCACCTCTAATATCTTGCATACGCTAATAAATTTATCATAACAACGTTTCACAAATCCAAGCTCCTCCTATACTGCACGCGATCCTATTCGACAGTACCATTCATGATTTCGACTAATGAGATTAATGAAAGGAGATAGACACTATGACCAAAAGGATCTATGTACTTCATCCATTGCACGATGCAATATCACCAATATATCGAATTAATGATTTGAAAACATGTATAGAAACTGGTTGATATTCTGACACATTTCAAAAGCAAAATTGTCAAATGACAAATTTTCGTATTCACAATTAGAATTGAATTTTAATGGCCTTCGTAAAGTTTCCAGCTCCTTTCATGATCAATGAATTCTCTTAGTATTTCCTAGTTTTCCCTTCCTTTCCTATCAGGATCAATAATCCTTTTTTATAAGTCCCTTTCACTCATTTGAAAGAGGCAAATTTATGGAGGCCTCATGGAAGCCCTGAGGGACGCTTAAAAATTTCCTCTCGTACCCATTTCTCCCGCGAATTTCATCCGTCTTCGCCTTAGTTTTTTTTCTTCTTTGAGTTTGGTTCCTTCAACGCCAAACTGGTTTGTTTTCCAATCTGAATACCTTTTAAACGATGATATACGTCAGCAGGTGCGGCACAAGGATTTAAAGTGGCGCGATAACTAGGAGACCCATGCGTACGTACGTGTCTGTGGACCATTATTTCTCTGCCCTCGCAATGAAAAAAGCAATTCATTTTGGATAGCCGAGCGCGCACTGAGCTCGGCTTTCCAAAATGAATTTTGCACTGCGCGCTGAGGAAGGGTCATCCAGAAAGAGAAAGTTCTCGGGATTTGCAATCATTGCCCGTCTCATCTGTTTGGGAGGGAACTCCAACATTCTGAAAGGAGTCTCTTTCTCTCCAGGCGTTTCGTGATTCGTTAAATTATCCACAAATATAATTGAGGACGACAGGTACAGCCCGCCGTCATTTCCATTGCTACACGATGTCATATTTTTCCATCCGATGCATGAGTCCAATTTTTCATCAATTTCGAAAAGCGTTTGACCTCTCCTTTCGCTGTCTTTTTGGGGAGGAAGAAGGGGAAATGCGGAGAAACTTATTTCGCAAAATTTGGCACCGAGGAAAAATCTTGAAGGCGTCCGAATTTAATAGAAAATCGAGGCATTTCGAAATAATTTTGGAAAAACTATTCGTAATGTGGATCATTAATTAGGGTGGGGTTCTCCGTTAAAAATATTTTTCCAATTACATTTTGTTGGCATGTCAGAGTTTTGGTAAGATTTTGCGTATTATTTTTGCCTATTCTTTGATGAGCATAGGTTAAGAAAAGTGGGTAAGGAGAGTGCTAAAGATGAAAAGAATCCTGAGCCCACATCACTTTATGCAAACGGTTCCATATTCTATGACCATAGATAAGGAGGATTTCATGACTGATGCTGATATACACAAGTATATTTGGAGAAGTCGGACGAAAGAAAATGAATAGAGGTCTTTTCAATGTAGTGTTGGAGGATAATACTCAAGATTAAATGGACCAAGTGAAGAACAAGAAAGTATAGAGAAGAGCAGAGGAGGAAAGGACAGTTTAAAGAAAATTCTACGACAATGAATAAGTGGATTGGACACACCTTCATGGATAAGTAGACTAGTTAGAAACATAATACGTAGAATGTAAGACAATAGAAGGGAAGATCACGGGAGGACGACCAAGAGACCAGTATATCGGACAAATTAAGAAAGAAGTAAGGCAGGGGGTGACACGACTGAATGAAGAAGAATGGAATGAACTAGAGTAAACCTACATTTGGATTGAAATACCGATGATGACTATGACGAGCTCTATTAAAAGTTTCTCCCTCTTCAAGGTAGAATTAAGTAATAGCGTTAAAATCATCCCGTCTCGTAGTTTATTCTTAATCTTTAGTTTTTTCCTATCGGGAATATTTGGATTCGGCCTTTGTCCTGATGAAAAGATTAGGATTAATAGCAATTAACCTTGCTAATAGAGTTGACAGTGGTAGTAGGAGCTGAAATCAATTATGCACCTTAGGACTAGGCGGGTAATCTGATAAGGATAATACGTTCACGGATTGGAGGAACGGAGGAGGGAAACCCGGCTTCGGCATAGATCTAAACTTAACGAAACGTGCCCATGGGTCAAACGATATAACTACCCATCTGACGGACGGCATACTACAACTAGAGCACTCCAAAAAGGGTTCAGGATATGACCACCACAGGGCTTCAAACCGCGACCCTCGATATGGGTAGCCAATGCACTTAACACTCAGTCGGTGGCGACAATGAGGATGCTTTCCCGTATTCAAAAGGGTTAAAAGACCAACAACAATCGTGTTTCATGAACGGTCAATAGGATAAGAACATGCAATTTTTCAACTGATTTTAGTACCGATCTAATATTCTATTTTTCTCATAATGAAAATATGAAATGGCGCTGCACGAACTCAGATTAAAAATATTTATTGTGAGTAAAATTAAAAAAAAAGAGAAAAGCTGTTTTTTTATTTTGACCAATATTTTATTGGTCCATGTTTTTATGAGTTAAAATGTGAGCCTTAAAAATATATTTCTCTAAGGCAGTTGTTTTTGAGGTACCACGGCCACAAAAAGACCCTACCACAGAGAGACATCCGAAAAACCGAAGCACACCTACTAATGGACAGTATTAAGCGCAGTAAAATATGGTAGGAACTTTTTCAAGACACGTGTATTTCTGGTGAAAACCTCGAGTCTAATTCTTTACCCGTGAAGTTAAAACTTTCCCCTACTCAATTGTTACGCATGAAGAAAGGGGATTAATTATCGCCGTCTCGAGAAACAATTTTCAGGAGCCGCGATTCGTGATGATAAATTATGATATCGCCCGAGAGGTTGCACACGCGTCGGGGTCACGTGAAATGGCCTCTCGCGCCTAGCACAAATCCACCGGCGGCGCTCGGGGTTAAGGGGGTTTGGATGGATTGGGGGCCGCAGGAGAGAGAGAGAGAGAGAGAGAGAGAGAGAGAGAGAGAGAGAGAGAGAGAGAGAGAGAGAGAGAGAGAGAGAGAGAGAAGCGATGCGATAAGAGCATTGCGGGTAAATTGAGCCGAGAGAGAAGGGGGGGGGAACGGGGTGCCGCTCCGTCGCCGCACTTTCCCCTGCGACAAAACGATCGAGGATTACGAGTTCGATGTCGGCACACACACACCGGGAAAAATACTTTTGTTGGATCCAAAAGAAAAGCATTTTAGCAAACTTAACCAAAGGCAGAGGGCCAAATATTACCCAACCTAGAAAGTATTTAGGTTTCTACAATATTGAAAAAATTGTTTAAAGGTTACATTTTAAATTAAATTTGAAGAAATTTAGATTGAGAGAATTATTCTTCATTCCTCTTCCAATTATATGTATATATATTTTTATACATATATATAAATATATATACACATATATTTTTATATATTTAAACACACACACACATATATATACATATATTTTTTAAATATTTATACACATATATATTTATACATATATATATTATTATTAGGTAATCTACCGGTTAAGGTAGGTTTTTGGATGGACACAACTATCAAATAAACATTTTGTGACTCCCCACCTAGCAAACTAATCTATATCAGGTCCCTCTTCAACTCAGTGTACTTCTTTCCCCCCTTCATCCCGTCCAACATCCCTATCCTGTTCCTACCCTTACCTCGCTTGCCCAATATTCTTCCCTCTATTACCCTCTTCAACATTCCACTACCGCTCAATACGCCTTTCATCCTTAAACATAAAACGTAAATATATACATGCACCGCTCCGAAATCTGGTCTGAATCTTTTGAGAGTAGCACGCAATCTTTCGTAGCCCTTATTTCTCTGCATACGATTTGGCTGATCTTATCACAGATTCACGCTCATTCCCTCCCGCCTACTCGTTGCAACCAAGATTATTCTTTCCATAGCATCGTCCAACAACGCATTTCCTCATCATATGCTTGGTTCCATTTTTTCGGCACTTGAATTCCCCCACATCTCCTTATTTTTCCTTGTCATATGCAACAGCGCCCCTCTTAAGATGTCTTCCTCTGTTTGATTTCATCCGTCCCTTATCAACGCCTCAATGAATTGTTTCCCATGGTGGTAGACCTCGTTTTGAAATAACGATTAGCTACACAGATGTCCACTCTGATTATTTTTCTTGCCATTTTTAATTTATGATTCCATGCTATGAATTTATCTTTTACTGATTAGCTCTTTCGCATTCCACATATTTTTTGTCTCCACTACGGCGCCCATTTTCTCCCGAAGCAATTCCTTGATAGACTGAACGTTCCACTCTAAGACGAGGGTTAAAATCTCAGGAATGTCGAAACATAAATCAAGGGACTGTTTCGTGTCACGAAGATTGGGTTTGTCTGCAATACGTACAAATGACGAATTTCTGTTGGAGATAGAGCCACTTTCAAGCCAATCGTTTCCATCTGATGGACATTTAACTGCCGTATTTTTTGCGTCAATAAACTCTTTTGTGCCGGAGGGGAGGGGGCAAAGCAAAAAATGGAGGGGGGAAAACTTCATGTTTCTCCCGTTCGTGATTGAACTTCCCCTCCTATAGACACGCCAGATATCCGCGATTACTGAATTCCTCCCAGTTTAAAAATACGTCCGTTGAGATCTGCAGAGGGTAACACGATGGCCTCAAGGTCAAGGAAAGGCTATAGGGTCAAAATCCTCTCTCACTTACCCTTCACCCTTCCAGTTAAAACTTAAACCCTAAGATCGGTAATTGAGAAGTAAATGAAAACTATCTATTTCACTTCCTTTCTATTTCATAATGTAGTTTTTTAATGCTAGCGTTAAAGGAAATTGCGTAATTTATCATATCACAGATTTAATCCTAATTTATATGAGTTTGTGTAGAAAATTCCGTTCCTTGAACCACGACAACTTGTTCATTTCGATCCCTGTGCTTGTTGGCATCGTTGCCGTGCCGAAACCATGTAAAACTAATAATGATTATTTTAATATTTAGTATGGGTTCTAAGGATACTTTTCACAATATTAGGCTTAGGAGCACTCTATTGTATAGTTCCAAGGTCTTTCACATACGTACGTGTACCATAAGACCGGTAGACTAAGGATAATAATAGCAATAATATAGTGTTCCCAAGCAAATAGGATTCCAAATCTCCAGGACAAAAGTTCCAGGATATGGTTCGATTTTAATACGAAGTATTCGTGAAGTTACGTGTAACGTAAATAACGGTGGAGAAATTTTTGGAACAAATTGGAAAGTTATGGTTAAAACGAGAAAGAAGAATAAATAGGTACGCATTTTTAACATCATACTTAAACATGGGTTAAAATTATGAATAGTTGGAGAATGAAACGGCATAGGAAAAACCACGTTTGAGTTTTGTGAGAAGTGCCCTATAACTTCATGAAATAGCGCCGAGTTTCTCTAAATTGCCAAATTTTACGGGTCCATGTAGAACCTTGATAATTTCCTAATTATTTAAATTAATCTCTGATTCCACAGTCTCTCCACTGTGTACCTTTTTGGGTCTTCGCGTCCATGGAATGTAATCCTTAAAAAGTTCTCAAACGGCAATTGTGGCTCTTGGGGTAGACTCGCGACGGAGGCGGATGGACCACTCCTATCGATCTAAGATAGACTCCCTGGTGTCGTGGCACCCACGACCACTTTTTCTTATGCCCGCATTGAGAGGGAAAGACTTGTTGTGACAGATTGATTTTATGTCTCGGGGAGAAACAAAAAAAGTTGAATTTCTGTCTTCGGAACCGTAAGTTTCTCTTTCCGTTCTTTGTCCGACGTACTGTATGTTTCGTAGGAGATGTCTATCGAGACTATTCCCAGTTCGGCTACTACCACGCTCCACTCCTCAAAGCACATCTATCATCATCACAAATAAGAAGGCAACCTTTAATCACATAGGGCTTTTTTCGATTTGTTTAATCCATTCTATATAATTCATAAAATACAACTTATGATATGGATCGTATGCACCCAATTTCTCTACATTTTGATGCAATAATTGCCAGAATATTAAATGCGTCCAGGAGGCACCTTTTATCTAAAAAATTATGATATTCTTTGAAGGAATTGGGAATAAAAATGGTTTTTTAAAAAAAGATTCCACAAAGTGTTAATTTCAATTAAGTGTTTGACCTGAAAAAAGACAAATAAGTTGAAAAACAACCTCTTTTAGCTCTGTTAGAATACATACGGTGAATTGATTCAATTTTTAGATACTCTATTTACAGATTGAAAAATGTTTCAATACTCTGAATGGACAGTTTCATTATAAAGCATTTGAGCGATATTGTTTTTGGTGATCAATGATGATTGAAAATTATTATTCATATTTTTTTAGGTAATCTACCGGTTAAGTTAGGTTTTTGGATGGACACAACTATCAAATAAACATTTTGTAACTCCAAACAAAACCCAATCCAGTAACCTCATCTACATCAGATCACTTTTCATCTCCGTGTAAATCCTTCATATCGTCCAACATTCCTATCCTGTTCCTGCCCTTTCCTCGCTTGCCCAAAATTCTTCCCTCTATTACCTTCTTCAACAATCCACTAACACTCAGTACGCCTTTCATCCATTTTTCCTGCCTCCATAGGATTTCTCTCAACAAACCCCTCTCCTCACCCACCATCTCCAACACTTCCTCATTTGTTTTCCTTTCGATCCATTTAACCTTCTCCATTCTTCTCCACACCCACATTTCAATAGCCTTCAATCTACGTCCATCCTCCTGCTTCAGTGACCACGTTTCCGCGCCGTACGCTACTCTCTATTACGCTCCACACGCTCTCCTCGAAACTGGTACCTTTCTGAGTCACCTGGCATTTTCCACGTATACCTACGCCTTTTGTGGTGCCTAAGCCATGTGTTGGTGATGACTAACCACTGTTTCCTGCAGAATTCAATTGCTTTCTCCCCGCGTCATTCCTCTTGCCTAACCCATTGTCCCCCACCTCACCACCATCCCTTCCTTCGCCTGCAGTCGCATTCCAAGCCCCCATCACTGTCAAATGTTTCCCTGAAGGGACGCACGCGATTATATCCTCTAACTCATCGTACATCCTATCGACTTATTCCTCCTTGTGGTTGCTCGGTGGCGTGTATACCTGAACAATGACCAAGTTCGTCGGCTCTGCTTCAATCTCTACGAGTAAGATTCTATCAGTTGCTCTACGTTGACTACGCTTCTACCTACCCCTTTATTTAATTACGGCAACCCCTCGTTGGCTCTCGTCCCCACCGCTCTATATCATTCTATAATTTTCACTCCAGTAATTCCCGCTATCCTTCCATCTTACCTCGCATAGCCCTAAAACATCTATAGTACCTCTTTCCATCTCTCGCTTAATGTTTTCTAATTTGCCTGTCTTCAACATTGTCCTGATGTTCCATGTTCCTATTCTAAATAATTTCCTCTTTTTATTCTGCGTCTTCTGTCCTGCTGCTGTCAGTTTTCCCCTGCAAGCGTTTCGTGGGATGACGACCGCGGAAACCTTGCCTCCCCCGCTGCCGGACACGACACACGGCCGCTCGGGCCGAGTCCCGCAGTTGCCAGTATTCAAGTTCTGTCTTTAGTCCATCATTTTTCATGGGAATCCTAATTGAGGTGGTTTCCCGTTGCCTTCCTCAATAGTGTTTTTAGCGTGACACCATCACTTAATGGCCACCCCACTGGGGTCAGACGCCTTTGCAGCCGCCTCACTGAGGAACAGACGCTGCGTGGACTACCTTTCGTCTGGCTCCTAATCTTGCATGGGTGACCCTTCCAGGAGCAATTATTATTGCTCCCGCCAGCACAGCTCTAGGGGTCATCGGAACGCACAAGCCCTTCCACCACATCAAGGTTGTAGTCCATGGGAGGGGATTATTCATATACAGTGGCTGAAATAATGTAATAATAAATCTTAAGAAACATTTCTCCAGAATCCTACATTGCAGTAATGAAACTTACTTAAATATCCCCTCCTCTTCGTGAAAACCTAACATAATTCAAGGACGACCCCCTATCTACTCGTACGAATCTCATTCTCTTATTTATGCTTCATTTCTATTCTCCGTCCTACTTTTAATCCTTCCATACTCTCCTCCACTCTTAAAAGTTTATACTATTTTCACTTTTCCATTCCTTTCAATACTTAATATTTCGTTCTTCTTCACTCATTTAAGATGCGTACTTTCCTCATTGAAAATCTTTAGTGCATTGCCATTTGCAACAACTTGAAGATTGATGGTATTCCCTGACAAGCCCACCACATATATATTTCAGGCCAGTGTTCTTAACCTGTGAATCATAAAAGGGGTTTCTTCTCAGGACACATTTCAGACAGATCACTTGAGCACCCTTTTCCACAGATCGTTGGACATGTTGTCATTATTTTTCCCTTCCATAAATTATTCTTTGGTGATTTTCACTTCTGTTTCTGTAATCAGCTGTCCGTTCCCAGATATTTAAACACTTCCACTCCTTCCGGTATCGAACTTTTTGCATGAACATTAATTTTAATGCAACCTATCTTAATATAATATCAATCGACTTTTTTTTTTACTTTTTCTAAGAAATTCAGCACTTTCCTTGATCCTTCAGCAACAAAATTAACGCATTTCAACCCCTCTCCCCACGAGTCTCGTGCCTTTACCTCCTTAACAAGAATCCAAGGGTAAACGGAAGTTGTAGATGTTTATGAGGGATATGATTATTCCCCAAACGGGTGTCTGCTTTTTGGCTTTACCGATGAATGTGCTGTCGTATCCAAGAGGAGTGTGCGGCGTGTGTCCTCCTGTAGGTGCGTGTGTGTGTGTGTAAAGTGGAATTCCGCTCATCCCCTAGCATAGCATATCGGTAGAGAGGAGGGATATCTGATGGGCACGGGGTGTTGCCTTCCACTCCCTTAAACCCTTTCACACGAACCCTTGCAACGTGGTCGAGATCTTTGCTCCATAAAACTTGCCTCGGCTGCAGAAAAAAATTGAGACTAGCTTCACATTCGGTTCAGATAAACCGTTAGGGCAACCTCACGAGTGGAAATTCACTCCAGTTGGCAGAGAAAAGGCGTGAATCAATCGGGTCCAAAATGCACTTTTTCAATATACGACTACGGTTTGAAATACGAATTCAAATTTGAAAATGGAAAAATGTTCGGATTTCGTTGGTTTAATCTAAATTGCTTTGCGAAAAGATATTAAAGAAAAAATTACATAAGTACGAGGCAAATTCATTAAGTAAAGGCCGTATATTTAAATATTGGCGCTTCAGAACACAGTTTTACTACTTCAGCGCCATCTACTGATTCATTGAGAAGCTATTGCAGCATTTTTTTGTTTCAGAGGTCGTTTGCTTGTCCACGTATGCAAACAGCAATGTCAGCGAGATAGATAATATTATCTAACTACAACGACAAGAGATAGATAATATTATCTATCTCTTGTCGTGCAAACAATGCACCTCATTCTACATAGGCGAATGCATTACCCCATTATCCATCCGAATGAACAATCACCGCTACTCATGTAATTCTGCTTCACTCTCTTCCCTTCCTATCCCTTTACACGCAAGTTCACACAACCTATCATTTGACGAATGCTTTTCCTTAACAGTTCTAGAATCCCTACCCGATTCAGCCACCAACAGAGGTGAGAACTCGCGAATCCGCATACATCCTATATTTCCGATCCTTTAAAATTCCCACCCTTAACCGCCATCTTTAATTTTACCAACAGTCCCTAAACCTTCCGCCCCCCTTCTTGCTTCCCCAGGCTCTCTTCTCTCAAAACCTCTCAGTCTGACCTGAAGAAGGCCTCGGAGTAGGCCGAAAGCTTAAATCATCTACAGTGTGAGTGTCCTTTTACGTGTTATCTGTTTTATTCTGTGTTCTATTGTGCCGTCCAAAAGTCATATATATATATGTATGTATGTATAATCTTGAAAATGACGCTCTCCGGCGACGAACAAACACACAAACACTAAGATTATAAATATTACACACACAGAAACATAAAAGAAGGACACTTACAGTAGATATTTACGTTTCGACGGCACGGCCGTCGTAATCAGAATGCAGTTGTCGGGGAAGAGCGGAGAGGGCAGGTGCAGGAGAAGGGTGATGGGAGGAGAGGTAAGGGGCCAATGGGAAGCGGACAAGGTGGTGGAGGGGGAAATGGGAGGGGGCGGTAGAGTTGCCGCGGTAAGGGAAGAGCTGGAAGGTCCCGGTCGTGAAGCGGCCGGGCCTTTAGCGGGGGACTCGGTGACCGATTCGCTCAGAAGAGTGAAGCGGTTCTAGGCAGCTTTGGATAAAATCCTTATATATGAATGAAAACATTTATTTGCAAATTAAAGGTACTGCAATGGGCACGCGTATGGCTCCTGCATACACCAATCTCTTTATGGGTAAACTTGAAGAAAAATTTCTCCAGCAACAAACCCTTAAACCACTCTTCTGGGCCCGTTATATTGATGATATTTTCCTCCTTTGGTCACACGGACGCGAAAACTTGTCATCCTTCATTTGCTCTCTCAACTCCTCCTCCTCGGTTTCTTTCACTTCCTCTATATCAGACTCAAATCTCACCCTTCTAGACATTGGCATTCATCTCCAGAACAATAAGTTTTACAACTCAGTTCACATTAAACCGACCAACACCCAACAATATCTCCATTTCAACAGCTGTCACCCATCGCACACAAAACGCTCCATCCCCTTCTCACTCTCAGTCCGCGGCCTCCGTCTCTGCAACAACACCCCCTCCAAACGGAAATACATTGACCAGTTACACGTTTCTCTCAGAGAATGTGGGTACCCTGAAACACTGCTCAACAGGAAAATTCTCAAACCTTCAACCCAATACACTCCTCTCCCCAAACCTAACCGCCCAAAATGTCCTAACCTTATCACCACTTTCTTCCCCGGAACCCACAAAATTAAACAGATAATCCGTGAACTCTTACCAATTATTAGCAATAGTCAATCCACATCACCTTTATTCCCACATTGTCCCTCCGTTTCATTTAAACGCCCGTCAAACCTGCGTGATATCTTTAAGTCTATAAAACCACCGACGAGCACCCCTGTCCGCACCATGCAACAGCCCACGCTGTAAAAGCTGCCATCTCCTAAAACCTTCCACGTCCCTTATTACCAACTCCCAACCCATAGCCACCTGCACCTCTAAAAACATTATATATCGCCTCTCCTGTAACTTCTGCCCTGCCTTTTACGTGGGTGAATGCACGACAACCCTTTCCCTCCGAATGAATAATCACCGCTATTCCACCAAATCTCCCACCTTCCTTTATTACCCCATTCCTACTCACACTGCTTCCCACAACCAGTCTTTTGATGACTGCTTCTCCGTTTCAGTGATTGAAACCCTTCCCAGTTCCGCTAGTAACATAGAGGTGAGAACCCGCGAGATGGCACATATCTGGGTGCTCCAGTCCTTTAAACCCCCCGGGCTGAACCAAGCCCACTGATTTTATCCAATGCTGCCTACATCTCCCCTCCACCACCTTGTCCGCTTCCTGTTGGCCCCTTACCTCTCCTCCTCTTTGTATATATGTAGAAGGGTGTGTGTACGTATGTGTATGTGTAGATATATATATGTGTGTGTGGGTGTGTGTGTGTATATGTATATGTATACATATATGCACTTGTATATATATATAAGGATTTTATCCAAAGCTGCCTAGAACCGCTTCACTCTTCTGAGCGAATCGGTCACCGAGTCCCCCGCTAAAGGCCCGGCCGCTTCACGACCGGGACCTTCCAGCTCTTCCCCTACCGCGGCAACTCTACCGCCCCCTCCCATTTCCCCCTCCACCACCTTGTCCGCTTCCCATTGGCCCCTTACCTCTCCTCCCATCACCCTTCTCCTGCACATGTCCTCTCCGCTCTTCCCCGACAACGGCATTCTGATGACGACGGCCGTGCCGTCGAAACGTAAATATCTACTGTAAGTGTCCTTCTTTTATGTTTCTGTGTGTGTAATATTTATTATCTTAATGTTTGTGTGTTTATATATATATATATATATATATATATATATATATATATATATATATATATATATATATATATATATATATATATATATATATATATCGATGATGCGGAAGTACTCACGAGAGCAATATAACTTTTGGACGGCACAATAGAACAGAATAAAACAGATAACACGTAAAAGGACACTCTCACTGTAGATGATTTAAGCTTTCGGCCTACTCCGAGGCCTTCAGACTGAGAGGTTTTGAGGGAAGAGTGCCTGGGGAGGGATGAAGGGGGGCGGAAGGTTTAGGGAGTGTTGGGAAAGATATTAAAGATGGCGGTTAAGGGTGGGAATTATAAAGGATCGGAAATATAGGATGTATGCGGATTCGCGAGTTCTCACCTCCATGTTGGTGGCTGAATCGGATAGGGATTCTAGAACTGTTAAGGAAAAGCATTCGTCGAATGATAGGTTGTGTGAACTTGCGTGTAAAGGGATAGGAAGAGAAGAGAGTGAAGCAGAATTACATGAGTAGCGGTGATTGTTCATTCGGATGGATAATGGGGTAATGCATTCGCCTATATAGAATGAGGTGCATTTTTTGCACGACAAAAGATAGATAATATTTTTGAGAGGCAATTAGCCTGGGAACGGGGTGAAGGGACAATGAGGGGATGTGGGGAGAGGGGAGCAGATCTGATTAGCAGACATGTCATTAGCATACATATGTTTATATGTATATATATATACATATATATATGTATATACATATACATATATTATTATTAGGTAATCTACCGGTTAAGGTAGGTTTTAGGAAGGACACAACTATCAAATAAACATTTTTGTAACTCCTAACAAAACCCAAACCAGCAACCTAATCTACATTAGGTCCCTCTTCTTCTCTATGTACTTTTCCCGCTGCGCAAGTACGCAGTAAGCAACCCTTGTTTATAATAATTGTGTAATTTATCCTCCATTTTGTCCAGAAGACACTTGATTTATGAAATAATCACTTATTCTGACATGTCTTTTGCCGGTGAGTTGTGTTCACCTAAGATTTGAACCCCCTGCCGGCTGAATATGTGCCACTCTATCATATTTTTCACCGGTATCGGTGATAAACATCCGCTTTTATGCCCAGAATTCATCAATACGAGTTTCGAGAACAGTTTCAATGGACGCACATTTCACTTGTCTTAGGTTGATGAGGATTTTCAAGGGTTGAAGGCACTTTGGCTGCCTCATTATCTTCGCCCCATCTACGCATGGCATAAACTCATTCTTAAGCCTTGAATACGTTCATGTATCAAGTGCCCACTGCTCCCTCAAATTCTATACATTCTCTCCTCATTTTAGTATTAAACTCAGTATGGGTAAGACCTTTTCCATTATTTTACCTCCTTCCAGATTCAAAAAAGGCATAAATCTCGGAAATATTCCACAGTATTCACAAAACCGCGTCAATGTTTAAGTGCCGTTATCAAATATTAAGGACCCTAAAACATCTTTTTTTGATAGGCCATACCAAAATGCTGCCATGTCTATCATAATTTTCATATTTTATACATTGCGACGTACGAATGGAGTTATGGCAATAAAATGCCACCATTTCATCGGGAAATGACTCGCGAGGAGATCATTCGTTATGACAAATGACCACAAACAAGCCTTCATTTATAACCACTACATTACTACTATGAAACAACAAAACTTAATTAATTACAGGTAAAGAGCATAGCCATTATTTATAATATTTTTAATGATGTCATTTATTCTGTTTAACTCATATTTATATTCAAATGGCACTGTGTAAAAAATGTTTCTGGAATTAATTCAATAATGCTCAGTATAAATAGTAATGTATGATTCATTAGTCTTTTATTGTAAGATCGCTCATCATTTCAATAAATATGGGTTCATGCATGGTCTGTTCAAAAACTATCAGGAAATGTTTCGGAAAAATAGATTAATACGTATATAAGATATTAAATACAATGCCTCTCTAAATTCTTCATCAAGTACTTCTTCCCTTGAGAGCATCGACACAAACTTTTGCCCTTGCCGCTTTTCCACGACCCGAAAGCTTTCCCTGGAAGGCGGAAGGTCCTTTGAGGGTACTACGCGTGCAAGCTTCTTTGAAGGCACTTTGAGTCCTCTGCTGGCGTCCTTAAAGGGAGAGGGAGGATTTAACTTTTGGATGAAGAGGAGATGGTTTACTGATGCCAAATCGGGTGTACTGAAAGGAGGTTGGGGAATCGTCGCGATGCCTTTGCAGAAGGTCTTCTTTGCAAGCAGACAGACACTCCAGATAGACATATATATATATATATATATATATATATATGAAGAGAAAGTTATATATTAACTTACTCGGGTATAATTTTCTGGAGATTCGTCCACCAATGGCGGAGGACGTCAGAGAAAAATAAATTAACACTTGGAGGCGCATAAATCTTTTACTTTTCAACAGACTGGTTCATTGTAATGCGTACATTTGGTGGTGTGAAGCTTTGTGCGTAAAGGTGAGAGTTTTCATTGAGTACTGCATTGGCGACGACCTTTCGTGACCGGTAAACTACGTACTGCGGTGAATTAATACCTTCCTAAACGGGATTTAAAGCATGATTAGATTTAATACACAACGGTTTAATGTAATCAATCGAATGGAATTATGGACGTTCTACAGCACGCTTCTCTTTCATTCAGTGATCAAATACTCGTAATTCACCTAAGTTTCACGCTTTTGCTTTCGACGTTCCTTCTCATTCCTCTCGAAGCGGTGGAAGATCATACGATTTATTATTTTTGCGTCGGTGCACCCTGAAATAGCAACCTCATATCATAGCAACAATATATCTGTCCTCATCTTATAATTTCCAATTTTACGATTTTTTCCGATCTGTTCGGACTCAATACCTATTTTTTACAAAATTTAAATTTTAAAAATCCAAACTCGAGGTTCCTTTAGTTGACATTAGGGATAGGGGAATTAATATAATTTCTTATTGGGGAATTGATCTAATTATTATTAGCTTTTTGTACCTTATTTTATGTAGATTATAATTTACGTCTTTTAATCTAGAACAAACTTTGAAGGAGTTTTACAAAATTTTTATTTCAGTTCCTGTAATCGGAATTTTCAACATTGGATGAAAACTCGGCGCTAAGTCATAGATGGATTCTTTTACACTCGTTCTAAATCTCTTCCCCACTTCCCATTTTTGGGCACGTGCCACGTAATTTCTTCGTATGAAATAGTTTGGATCTTTCTGTCAAATTTAAGAAATAAAGAAAATGAATATTCCGATGCAATAGTCAGTCTTCTATAGAAAACTCTTCTGTGATCGCTAACTACATTAAACGGGTTAGCACTATCGTGCGTACTAATTTCTCTTTTGAGTACCGAGAATGAAATTTCACTCATTTATGAAAATCGATGCCCCAACCTTTAAAATGTAGGATTTATAAATATGCTGGTTTAAGTTCTGAAATAACCATCGTCTTAAACGGCTTTCAGACAATTGTAAATATTCCGATACTTCTAAAATATTAATAAGCCGAGATATAAAATTAGGCTTCGGCGCTGCTGTCATATAAGGACACCTTAACTATTTGTCTACGTATTTTTACACAGTTGATGCAATCAGGTATTCTTCCTTTTGATCATTTGTAAGATTTTTTGCTCATTCTTCAATTTTTTTCAATTCAGGAAAATAGAAACGCTTCAACGTTCCTGCTTCTCGGGTCTGAGCTAGTATCCGCCTGACACTGTGGTCATTTTGTTTGGATCAATTTTGATTCTTTTTTTGAGATTTCGACTTTGATGGCCAGGGGTTGGAGGAATAGTTCTTGAGATATTCGATGAATCGAATGGGAACCAATTCAAACGTATCGGTATTTCGAGACGTCGCTATTGGCAACCCTTTATTTGTATGCCCGGATCTCCCGTCATTCCAATTAACTTCGTAAAAGTTTTGTAAAAAGATACATACTTTTTCTAAGGAAACAGATGCTGTTGGATAGGGACCTCATGCTTTAGGGCAAAATTTTGTGAAAAAAATTGTATAAACTTGTTTCATCAATTTCATAGCCTTGTAGGTTAAATTTAAGTAAATCAGTCTCGGTTTTCTTTTTTTTAATTGTTTTAAAATTTTCTTAAAATAGAAAAGTATCTTTTGTACCCGTGTATCTTAGCATATCTAATTTAATATTTTAATCTGTCCATGTTTTGGTTCTGCTAAATAAAACTGTCTTTTAATTAAATGTAAATGGTAGATGAACAATATTTCTCGAAGTCATTAAGTAAATTTTCCCAGCAATCATGAAGAGTCTGTTAGCCTTCATTCAGAAATTAATTCTATCTCCTTTATCACCATTTTAAGAAGACTTTCTAATGTATTAGGTGATGGGAATTAGACATTTAACTAATAGTACAGCATCCGAAGATCAGGATTTTACGTTTCTGTCCTTAGATCCACTTCGAGATGTCAATTACATCAAGCCCTTCTCTCAAAGGCACAATTTCTTGCAAGTCTGTCTTGTAAAGGCATCGCAGACACAATATGAAAGTACACGGTTAAGAATTTTAATTATATATGTACTTGGTGTGTTCAAAACATAAGGAGAATTTTTTCATTTCGCGGACTTGGAGAGTCCGATTGTCAAACTATTTTTTTTCATGATACTGGTATACATGCCCCTGAATTTTGATAAAACTTTCATCTGAAACGAAATCAGCGCTCTGTAGACTTGCGTCAGCGGTGGAAATCATCAACGTATCTTCGCATTGGGATGTTCTGAGCCGAAAATGAGACAAAGGTGCAGAAGGCACGGGTGGCAGCACCAGAATGCTTCCATCCAGGCGTTGCGACGACGTCCTATTCAAAGGGCCGTCTCTCCTTCTTCTTACCCATCCACCCACTCCCACCCTCCTTCCGGCAATCTGGAAACGCTGGAGAAAATTCACTTCAAAGGAAAGCTCCAGCAAACTCCGGTTTCCAAAGCTTTATTTTCCATCGCATTTGGTACGAAGTAATGCCCCCAAGTTCATTATTTAATGGAGAAGAAACCATAAGGGTCGAAAACGATTGAAATCTTTTGTTTTCCCATTGAATGTCTTGAATGCTGGTTTCCACAATGTGTTTTTGAATACCTAATGCCGTGCTTAACTTCAACACAGACCTTGCGAAGTGTAATCGATTAAGATATCGAATTCAAGGAAATCGCCACTAAATGTAATAACATTTCACTTTATTTTAAACACCCGCTCATCGCTATTACTTACAATCTTTACTATTCAACCGGGGTCAATAAATTTGTTTTTCTATTTATCCGCTATGGGCTCGTTTATATTTAAATGAAATGAAAAACTTGGGTCGCTAACACAGTTATGTGTGTCACCAAAATTGGTGCATAAAATGAGTACATAGATAGAAGTAATTATAGTAAGATGCATCATTGTATATCATTCGGCATAATGTAAAACATATATTGACGTCATCGAGTATTAAAAATTATTTCGTTTTGAAAGCAATCTATATTGAATGGTCTATTCAGGAGGAATCAATTAAAAGTGTAATATTTATACCGATAAAAACGTTATATCTACATTACTCACGTAGAGCATAGTGACATGAATTGGTATGTAAAATACGTTAAAGTAGGCATGGTTATAATTTATACTTTATTTATTAGGTAATCTACCGTTTAAGGTAGGTTTTTGGATGGAGACACAACTATCAAATAAACATTTTGTGACTCCCCACCTAGCAAACTAATCTATATCAGGTCCCTCTTCATCTCGGTGTACTTCCTTCCTCCCTTAATCCCGTCCAACATCCCTATCCTGTTCCTGCCCTTACCGCAAAAACGTCCTGGTTGTATTCTATATTCCTCTCAATTAGTGATCTCATTACTGCAATGGCATCACGCGTACCTCTTGCCTTCCTAAACCCAAACTGATCATCCCCTAAGTAATCATTTGCCTTACTCTCTATCCTTTTCTACCAATTTCACCCTTCTTCTGTAAACTTTCCATACCCTCGCATTGCGTTTCCCACCATTCTTCTTTTGCTTTATTTGTGGCACTTCTCAATTTATTGTTTAACTCTTTGTACTTCATTTTGCCTAACTCTGTGTTTACATTTTTCCATCTTCTTCTCTCATCCATCTTTGCAATCATCTCATCCGTTACCCATGGTTTCCTTATCCTTTTCCCGTTAACGGTTCCTATAGTGTCTTTAGCGGCTTCCAATATCCCTTTCTTGATACATTCCCATATTTCTTCGATAGTACTCAGTTCTTTACCGTCATCCATCATTTTGTCTGCGGCCTGCTGATACTCCTTCCTCGTTAATCCATTTAATGCTTCTACGTTCCATTTCCTAACCCGCTGCCCTTGCCTTATCTTCTTGAAACGGACGTTGCATTTCATAACAACTAAATTGTGGTCAGAGTCCGCATCCGCTCCTGGGAAACTGTGCGAATTTATCACACTGTTCCTAAACCTGTGCCTAACCATAATATAATCTAAATGATACCTTTCTGAGTCACCTGGCATTTTCCATGTATACCTACGCCTTTTGTGGTGTCTAAACCATGTGTTGGTGATGACTAACCCCTGTCTCTTGCAGAATTCAATCGCTTTCTCCCCGCGTTCATTCCTCGTGCCTAACCCATAGTCCCCCACCTCATCACCCTCTCTTCCTTCGCCTACTGTCGCATTCCAATCCCCCATCACTATCAATTTTTTCCCTACAGGAACACATGCCATTATATCCTATCCACTTCTCTTTTCTTAAGGCTGCTCGGTGGCATTTTTGCCTAAACAATGACCATGTTCGTCGGTTCTGCTTTAATCATTACTGGTAATATTCTATCTGTTGCTTGCTCTATGTTGACTACGCTTCTTCCTACCCCTTTATTTAATATTACGGTAACCCCTCGTTGGCTCTCGTCCCCGCCGCTGAATATCACTCTATAATTGTCACTCCAGTAATCCCCGCTATCCTTCCATCTCACCTCGCAGAGCCCTAAAATATCTATATTACCTCTTTCCATCTCTCGCTTATTATTTTCTAATTTGCCTGTCCTCAACATTGTCCTGACGTTCCAATGTCCTATTCTAACTACTTTCGTCTTCTTCTGCGTCTTCTGTCCTGCTGCTATTTCTTCCCTGCAAGGGTTTCGTGGGATGACGACCGCGGAAGCCTTGCCTCCCCCGCTGCCGGGTACGACACACGGCCCCTTGGGCCGAGTCTTGCAGTTGCCAGGATTCAATTTCACTATGTTGTCCATCATTATTTTCTTGGGAATAATAATTGAGGTGGTTTCCCGTTGCCTTCCTCAATTGTGTTTTTAACGTGACACCATCACTTAATGGCCGCCCCACTGGGGTCAGAATAATTTATAAAATAGGCCGTAAATATTATCCGCATATTCAAGAATTAGCACAATCTTCTCAAAGCCTTTATCTTTATCAGAAGTGTTTGCTTTAATAAATCTCGCTTATGTTTGCATACCAATGGAATATAACTTCAAATTGGTGTTTATTTGGTTGGGCTCATTTGTGAATATTGATGAAGTGCTTTAGACGAATTATAGTTCGAATGGTATATGTGAAATATTATTAAATTAATCTTAATGGCAAGTGACTTACTGCCATAATACGAATAAAGCAACGAGGAGCAACATCCGGTAGGTATCATATCACATTCACGCAAGCGTCCTTAAAATGATTAATGTTTGAATTTGAATGGATCCAACAGAGAAAGTCAATGAAGAATTTTCAAATATACTTTACACTTTCAGGCTTCACTTAATGGACTTGTTTGATGTCCATATTAAAAGAGTTTTTGATTTTCCACTGACTTGAGAATTTTCAGTTGGAGTATAGTTTTCTAGACGCCACATGCAGGAATATTTAGAAAACTAATTAAACATTCAAAACTAAATTTTGCGGAGTGTCGAACAATATTCCTTAATTAGTCATTTGGTAATGAGAAGGAAGGAGGTAATACGCGAAAAGAATTAAGAAGTGCAAAAGTTACGGAGAAATGAAAAAGGCCTCATAAGGGGGCACGCAAAATTAAAATATCGTAATACTCATAAGATAGTAGTCGTTACGGAATTTCAAAAACTTACTCATTATTGATAGAATATCTTGCACAAATAAAGTAATCGCTTTAATAACTTAGCACTGTTTGGTTAATATTGAATAAATCGCTTGGCCCTATTGACCCTATGATTACAAGAGAGTGAGCGACGTTTTCTTTGTCAACTTTACAACCGACTGCTACAGTTGAAAAAAGGGATTCCTTGGAACTTTGAGGAAATCTCATGTGCGTCATTTAATTATTGCTCGCTTCCACCAGAGGTCGTTTCTCAGTTATTCCAGTCACCTTTTTTCTACCAGCAAGCGGCCTAATAGCCTCTACTCGTTAGTGCTATCCGCATGCCTAAAATGCTGGTCATTGCCAAAAAATAGGCGACATAATTACCAATCACAAATGTGACAAAGTTATCATTTTTACGTGCATATAAGGTATTCATAACTGCATCTACCTTTACAGAACTTTTTTGAAACGTTAAACTTTAAACGCTTTTATGTTATTACTCCTCTGCACCATTCGTTTTCACGCTTTTTTCTACCAAACGGGATTTTTTATGATGATAAACACTTTTTGTTCCCTTGTATTCCCCTTCGTTCTTTCCATTAAATTATTTGTTCGCTACGACAGAAATTGCTTTCAGATCTACCCCAAGAAACTACCCAGTTCAGCTCAGACTTAAACTGTTTACAATTAATCCCTCGTCTCAAACAATATCACGAGGAATGTTACGGTTTTTCTAAAGCGCCTCTTTGATTGATATAATGAGTAAATATTTGGATAAGTTGAGATTAAAACTGTCGACGACTGTGAAACAAGAAATGAGAGGAAAAGAAATGGCGCGTCGGACGGAATTAATGGAGACATGAATGAAAAAGTGTTCGGAATTGAAGAGCACTGTTAATATGATATTCAAGACCAAAACTGACACCCAAGTCAGGTTTGGTCTTGTAGGACGAAAATAGGAAATGCAGGGGTATTCAATCTATCTCAGTCTAAAACCAAGCTAAAACGGTAGACTACCAATTCTAATAATACCGAATACTTCAAAAGAATAGCAAGTAGAATTTCTTTCATAATTACGTAAAATAAAACAATTGAATACCAATGCAATCTCGTATTTCTTGCATTCCTATCCTCTGTGACTACGCTCTGTTCAATAGCCGATTCATTTGACATTTCATGCGAATAAAATCCTAATAACGCTAAAAGAGTACGATTGCATGGCCAGGAAACCTTATCAAATAATATAATGTTGGGTTGTACTGCTTTGTGGCAGGACTCATTTGTACACCCATGTCTTCTTGTCTTGTTCATGTTCTCTTTCCGTCTTCATACTTTCTCCAATTCTTAAAAACGTTCAACTTAATGCGTATACCACCTCCTCCATCGTCCTCTCTTCCCTGCTATTGTACCTTCTAAAACAGCCTTCAGGCCTTCACCCTTCAGCCTATCTTTCCTCGACCTCTAACAATACCCAGCTAGCCACCGCAAGAGCGTGTGGCGGGTTGTGTTAGGGCACCATCCTTAAAAGAAAATGGAAACTACAAGCAAAACCAAAAAAATTCATAGGTATCTTCACAATAAAATCCTATATATTCAAGCAAAAACTATTCACTTTACTACTCACACGATTGCAAACAAATTATACGAGGGTGGTCCCATAAGTACCCGGCGTGACCAAGAGATGGCGTTTATTTTTGAAAAATCACTGTATTAGAAAGTACGCAATCTATTAAGCATATGTTTCCAGTTCCAAGACACCACGTTGTTTAGTATTTGTTTCGCAACCATGAGTAGTGACGGTTTTCAGTGAATTTGTGAAAATGGAGAAAATCGATCATCGTTATGTGATGCAATACTTTTATTTGAAAGGTCATAGCCCACTCAATATATAAGTTTAACTAGATTCCACTCTGGGTGAATCTGTTCCTTCATTTACAACGGTAAAAGATTGGGTAGCGGAGTTTAGACGAGGCAGTAGGAGCTGCAAAGTCCAGCATCGCATTGGCGACCAAATCAGAAGACGTCTCCAGAAATATGAAAGAAATGCCACAAGGTGATATTATTAGGTAATCTACCAGTTAAGGTAGGTTTCAAGATGGACAAAACTATCAAATAAACATTTTGTGACTCCAAAGAAATCAAAACCCAATCCAGCAACCTAATCTACATTAGGTCTCTCTTCATCTCTGCGTAAGTCTTTCCTCCCTTCATCCCATCCAACATCCCTATCCTGTCCCTGCCCTTTCCTCGCTTGCCCAACATTCTCCCCTCTATTACCTTCTTCAACATTCCAATACCCCTCAATACTCCTTTCATCCATTTTTCCTGCCACCATAGGATTTCTCTCAACAAACCCCTATCCTCAACCGCCATCTCCAGTACTTCCTCATTTGTTTTCCTTTCCGTCCATTTCACCTTCTCCATTCTTCTCCAAACCCACATTTCAAAAGCCTCCAATCTACGTCTATCCTCCTGCTTCAGCGACCACGTTTCCCGCCGTAGGCGTACGGCAGGAGTCCCGCCGTACGCCTACGGCGGGACTCCCCACTCAAAGTCCCGGTCATTAACTCACTCCTCCTTGAGAAAGCCTCCTTGCCTAGCGCAATTCTTCTCCTTACATCCCTACCACTTTGACCCTATTGGTCCAAAACACTTCCGAGATATGTAAACTGTCCCACCTGATCTATTTATTGCCCTCATATTTTAAAGTTTAGCTCATCCTTTTTCTTTCTGGAAAATCGTATAACCTTTGTTTTATTAATATTGATTATCATCCCATATTTATCACACTGACCCTCCAATACATTCAGCAATGCGTGTAACCCCTTGGCTGACTGAGCAACTAATGCTTGGTTATCAGCAAAACTAATATATTTTAAGAAGTCCACTCCATTCCTACCTCCAATTCTTCCCATGCCTCTTTAATCATTTTCTCCACATATACGTTGAACAGCACCGGTGACAATGGACAACCCTGCCTTACACCTATTCCTAACACTGCCCATCCGGACTCTCCGTTCCCCACTCGCACCTGAGCAGTCTGAGACATGTACAGGTTGCGGATCAGTCTCCTTTCCCTCCAATCCATTCCTATTGTCTGCAAAACATTCATTAGTTTTTCCCAATTCACTCTATCAAACGCTTTTTCGAAATCTACGAAACAGGCAAATGCATCCTCATTGTAATATATATTCTTCTCGATTAGTGATCTCATTACTGCAATGGCATCACGCGTACCTCTTCCTTTCCTAAACCCAAACTGATCATCTCCTAAGTAGTCATTTTCCTTACTCTCTATCTTTTGTTGATGATCCAGAGAATAACTTTAGCTGCGTGGGATATCAAACTTATTGTTCTGTAATCCTCACATGACGAAGCCTTTGTCTTTTTTGGAATAGGAACTAACACTGATTTAGCAAAATCTTCCGGCCAGATTCCTTCCTCATAGATACTAGGAATCAGTCCATATAGTCTTCTTCCCACATTTTCCTAAACATTTCAACAGTTCTACAGGGATGTTGTCCACCCCCACGGCCTTATTTGCTATCATCTCCTTTAATGCCCTTTCTATTTCATCGTCGAGTATGCCTGGGCCTAAGCTATCTTCTTCTACGCCATGTTCCTTTTCTATGTCTAACCTTGTCGGCCTATGTTCTTTACCATACAGTGTTTCTATATATTCCTTCCATCTCTCTTGGACTTTTCCTGGTTCAACTATTATCTTACCCCACTTGTCTTTAACTGTTAGCACAGATCTTGCCTTCTTACTTCCCGATAATAATAATGCAACAATTTCAGAGAGTAAAAATCATTCGCCTTGACCGGGATTCGAACCCGGATCCCTCGATATCCGGCCGAGTGCTTCAACCAATTAAGCTACCGAGACGTCCTCTTACACTCTGAAATTTTGGGCGAACCCAGTTAAAGTGGTTAAAGCACTCGGCCGGATATCGAGGGATCCGGGTTCGTTTACCCAAAATTTCAGAGTGTAAGAGGACGTCTCGGTAGCTTAATTGGTTGAAGCACTCGGCCGGATATCGAGGGATCCGGGTTCGAATCCCGGTCAAGGCGAATGATTTTTACTCTCTGAAATTGTTGCATTATAATACACACATAGCGGATGACTCCGTTAAAGTTACTGTTACAGTTTCTTGAAATTTCCCGATAATAACTTAACCTTGCTGTATAGAGCACCAATTTCACCCTTTTTCTGTAAACTTTCCATATCCTCGCATTGCGTTTTCCACCAAAAATTAAATTCAATCATACATGACCCTACATCTGGAATGTGCTCTCTTCTGAATGAATCGTCCAATGACTATTTTTGTTTGAAATAGTGCTTTATGAGTTTAAACACGGTTTTGCTAAGCGTGACAAAAGAAATTCTTCGCATCGATAGAACTTTATTCATTATTTTATGCTTTTAGAGGACATTTTAAATGAAATTTACTGCCTGATAGATATTTGCCAGTTGATAATCTGTTAAAAATACATCCGCCGATATTTTAAATTTTATTTCATATTCCCAGTCCCACCCCACTCAAGATTATCGCGGATAATCTTGAGTGAAGACTTGAGAAAATAACTATCAGAAGCTGTAAATATAAGCAAGTCCTATAAATTATGAAGCCTTAAATTCATGAATTCGAAACCTAGTGCAAGGATAGTTACAGACTGAGCGAAGATATATAAGAGGATTTTCAGATGCAAGTATGC
The DNA here is from genome assembly GCA_037158775.1 of Hetaerina titia. NCBI lineage: Eukaryota > Metazoa > Arthropoda > Insecta > Odonata > Calopterygidae > Hetaerina > Hetaerina titia. Next base: position 6,051,911 of record CM073770.1, on the reverse strand, counting down.
TGGAGGTTATATGTAGAAATTATTTTGGTAGAGAGTAAAATGAACGAATACACAAAGAAGGGAAAGAATAGAGAGAATGGAGTCAGAAGGACTTAGTGAGGAACTGGGGATTGAAATAACCTAGGTCACATAAAATGATGGGATGGGAACTCCAGGGAGAGTCTGCAAAATGGAAAAAAATCAACCCAACACCACCAGGCCAGACATTCGATATGTTGACACGTGCCATGCACTACACTAAATATTAATAGAGATATTAATTTTAAAATATATATATTTCCCAAATACTCCAAAGCTTATCATAATAATTGGCCAAAATTCTCACCAAAAAAGTTTTATACATTATTTCTTTTACATTATCTTTTACACTATCTATCATTTCTTTTACACTATCTTTTTTACATTATCTGAATAAAGAATTGCTTGAAATCGCCGTTTATGATTTTTCTGAGAAAAGTGGCGACTTGCGCAACAACAACAGAGGGTTGAAGATCAATGTTTGAATTATAAAAAAAAATCTGGATCATTAGTCTACGCTGAAAACATAAAAGCTATTAGTAATAAAAAATAAATGTTTTTGAGTGATAAAAAACGAACTAAAACAAGGTAACCGCTTTAGGATAAGTAAGATCGCATAGGTGCTCATTCTACCCATTTAACATCTACTGCATTCAGAAACTGATAGATTAATTTGAGCGAAAGGGTTTTTTCTTAAAAACACTCCCCTCAACCCTCCTCGCCCGAACTCTGGTTCTCTGGAGTCCTTAGAGATAAGGGTAAGGCAAACAAGGAAAACCCTTTTGCTCGCGGTGCAGGTGTGAAAGCGGAGCGCCGGTAATTGAACGAGCTGGGTTTCTCCGTACACTACACCCGACTGGGAGCTTAGATTTGATTTCCAAGGCGAGGGAAATTCCTTCCGACCCAATTCACTCCGCGGGGGAAGCAACACAACGCCGGAAGAGGGGAAAGCGAAGAGGCCGTGTGACACCATTACAGAGGGAGAAGTCCTCCCCCTCCCCGTCAACCTCCTCTGAGAGTAGGTGGGGGGTGATGACAGGAATTCGAACCGATTCGAAATTTTCTCCGTATGAATAGACAAAGAGTATCGAAACAACCCACACAACTATGCAAGTGCATGCTCATACATATACACATGTGTATACATACATATATATATATAAATAAACATACATATATATAAAGGGTCAACGGTTGTGGTCTTAAACAGATCAGACTACATTAGGGAAGCTGAAACACAACTCTCTGACACCTCTTCCTACCAGCAAATCCCCGAAGATCCAAATCCCGCACTTCAGGAGGACCTAATTGAATTTCTTAGTGCCAATGGGCCGAATGAGGGTCTATCTCCTTCAGACTTAGCCCTCCTCTCCCCTCCCCACCCACGCACTCCTCATTTCTATATCCTTCCGAAGATTCACAAGCCGGGTAATCCTGGTCGACCGATTTTATCCTCCCGTCACTCCCCAACAGAAAGAATCTCGGCATTTGTAGACCACTATCTCCAGCCGATTGTCCAGGCCCTACCATCATTCACTAAAGATTCATACCATTTCCAGGATAGATTAAATTCTATCTCTCTCCCTCCAGATGACGAGATCATTATGGCCACTATAGATGCCACGTCCCTGTACACATCCATTCCCCACTCAGAAGGTCTCTCCGCCCTCCAACACTACCTCTCCCAACGCCCTGAGCCACACATCCCCAGCACAGATTTTCTCCTCAGCCTTTCCGAGTTCATTCTTACCCGCAATTCCTTCTCCTTTAATGATAATTTCTATCTACAAATCAAGGGTTGTGCCATGGGTAGCAGGTTCAGCCCGTCCTATGCAAACCTCTTTCTTGGTCTCGCGGAGAATAAATTCCTGTCACAACAACCCCTGAAACCGCTATTGTGGCTCAGATATATTGACGATATTTTCCTTCTCTGGCCACATGGTCCTGATTCCCTGAAAACTTTCATTTCCAACCTTAATGCTTCGTCCTCTATCTCCTTCACGTCTACAGTTTCCTCCTCCCATATCACCTTCCTAGATGTAAACATATCATTTATAGACCATAAATTTCACACATCCGTACATATAAAACCCACAAATAAACAACAGTACTTACATTTTAGCAGCTGTCACCCATACCACACCAAACGTTCCATTCCTTATTCCCTTTCCGTAAGGGGTCACAGAATTTGCAATGACCCTGACTCCCTAGACAATTTCCTCATAAATTTACACCATTCCCTCCTCAAACGAGGTTATCCTGAATCCCTCCTGAATAAGAGGATCCGTAGGCATACTTACACTCCCAGACCTTCCACCACCGCGAAAAACCACCCTCTTTCAATTTGTACCACGTTTCTCCCTGGCCTAGAATCTCTGCGTTCTATCCTAAAGGACCTCTATCCTATCCTCAAAAACCACAATTCCACCACCAACCTTTTCCCCAAATGCCCCTCTGTCACTTTCAAACGCCCCGCCAATCTATCAGATCTTCTAAAATCTACCAATCCACTTCTTAAATCCTCGCCCCGTTCCAAAATCACTCCCAGACCCTGCAATAAACCTAGATGCAAAACATGTCCTATTTTCCTAACCAGAATCCCATCCCTCTCCCACCCGCTCTTTAACTCTCTCCCACCTATTCCCTACTCCTCGTGTACCTCCAGCAATGTTGTCTACCTACTCAAGTGCCAACTTTGCCCTGCCTTTTACATTGGACAGTGTACCACACCCCTCAATATTAGAATCAATAATCATAGAGCCTCATGCAACAATTTCTCCCTTATTGGTATGCTCCCAATCCCCAAACATGCCTCCGAACACAACGCTGCCTTTGACCAATGTTTTAAAGTATCCGTCTTAGCATCCCTCCCACACTCAGACCCTCCACTGAAACTCAAAACATTAAAGCTAGCTTTCATCTGGCTCTTGGATTCCTGGAATCGCCCAGGTATTAATATTAGACATTAATTGCCCCCTTTATGCATATAATTTCATCCCCCTCCGCCCCCAACAACTTCCATATCATCCCCACCTTTTTTAAAATTCCCGCGCCATACACTACCCCTCCAAACTCCTCACCTCGAATGCCTTCCCCCTTTTTTCCCCCCTTTTCCTTTCTTTTCCCCTCTTTTCCCCTCTTTTCCCCTCTTTTCCCCCATTTCCCCTTCTCCTTCCTACCACTGCTTTCGGGCCCTCCTCTGCCTCAGTTCTGTTCCTAATTCCTCTTGAGAAAGGTGGTGGGACCACCGAAAATTCGAGAACCAGTGAGTTTTTCCTCTTTTGTGTTTTGGTTTCTGTGTTTGTTATGACTTATCAGTGAATTTACATATATGTATATATATATATATATACGTATATAACTTTTGGACGGCACAATACAACACAGAATAAAACAGATAACACGTAAAAGGACACTCACACTGTAGATTATTTGAGCTTTCGGCCTTCTTCAAGTCAGACTCTGACCTGAAGAAGGCATCGGAGTAGGCCAAAAGCTCTCGTGAGTACTTCCGTATCATCTATATATATATATATATATATATATATATATAATACTATATATATATACATAATAATACTATATATATATATAGTATATACGCTTCCTCCCTTACTCCCTCTCTATCCGCAGGCACCGCATATGCAACCATCCCGAATCCTTCAACAAATACCTCAACAACTGTCACCACTCCCTCCATCGGAAATATCCAGAATCTCTACTTAACAAAAAAATCCGAACCTATATCCTACACACCACCTACTTCCCTGGCATATACTCCCTCAAATTCAACCTCAAAGACCTGTACCCTATCCTTCAAAACCACAAAGTTTCATCCAACTTTCTTCCCAAATGCCCCTCTGTTACCTTCAAATGGCACGCTACCTATCAGACCTCCTTAAATCCAACAAACCTCTTTCCAAATTCCCTCCCACCCCCAGAATCACAACCACCCCTTGCTTGCGAGAGCTGTGTTGTGGTGCTGTCTAAGTTATATATATATATATATACCATAAGACCACAATTTAGTTGTTATGAAATGTAATGGTCGTTTCAAGAAGATAAGGCAAGGGCGGCGGGTTAGGAAATGGAATTTAGAAGCAGTAAATGGATTAACGAGGAAGGAGTATCAGCAGGCCGCAGACAAAATGATGGATGACGGTAAAGAACTGAGTACTATCGAAGAAAAATGGGAATGTATCAAGAAAGGGATATTGGAAGCGGCTAAAAACACTATAGGAACCGTTAACGGGAAAAGGATAAGGAAACCATGGGTAACGGATGAGATGATTGCAAAGATGGATGAGAGAATAAGATAGAAAAATGTAAACACAGGGTTAGGCAAAATGAATTACAAAGTATTAAACAATAAATTGAGAAGGGCCACAAATAAAGCAAAAGAAGAATGGTGGAAAACGCAATGCGAGGATATGGAAAGTTTACAGAAAAAGGGTGAAATTGGTGCTCTATACAGCAAGGTTAAGTTATTATCGGGAAGTAAGAAGGCAAGATCTGTGCTAACAGTTAAAGATAAATGGGGTAAGATAATAGTTGAACCAGGAAAAATCCAAGAGAGATGGAAGGAATATAGAGAAACACTGTATGGTAAAGAACATAGGCCGACAAGGTTAGACATAGAAAAGGGACATGACGTAGAAGAAGATAGTTTAGGTCCAGGCATACTCGACGATGAAATAGAAAGGGCATTAAAGCAGATGAAAGCAAATAAGGCTGTGGGGGTGGACAATATTCCTGTAGAAATGTTGAAATGGTTAGGGAAAGGTGGGAAGAAGGCCATATATGGACTAATTCGTAGTATCTATGAAAAAGGAATCTGGCCAGAAGATTTTGTGAGATCGGTATTAGTTCCTATTCCAAAAAAGGCAAAGCCTTCGTCATGTGAGGATTACAGAACAATAAATTTGATATCCCACGCAGCTAAAGTTATTCTCAGGTTCATCAACAAAAGGATAGAGAGTAAGGCAAATGATTACTTAGGGGATGATCAGTTTGGGTTCAGGAAAGGAAGAGGTACGCGTGATGCCATTGCAGTAATGAGATCACTAGTCGAGAGGAATATAGAATACAATCAGGACGTTTTTGCCTGTTTTGTAGATTTCGAAAAAGCGTTTGATAGAATGAATTGGGAAAAATTAATGCGTGTATTGAAGAAAAAAGGAATGGATTAGAGGGACAGGAGACTGATCCGCAACCTGTACATGTCTCAGACTGCTCAGGTGCGAGTGGGGAACGGAGAGTCAGGATGGGCAGCGTTAGAAAGAGGTGTAAGGCAGGGTTGCCCATTGTCACCGGTACTGTTCAACGTATATGTAGAGGAAATGATTAAAGAGGCATGGGAAGAACTGGAAGTAGGGATGAAAGTCGGAGAGGAATTCGTAAAATCGGTTAAGTTTGCTGATGACCAAGCATTAGTTGCTCAGTCAGCCAAGGGGTTGCAAGCATTGTTGAGTAAATTGGAGGTTCAGTGCGATAAATATGGGTTGAGAATCAATATTAATAAAACGAAGGTTATGCGATTTTCCAGAAAGAAAAAGGCTAAGCTAAATATTAAAATAGGCGGGGAAAAAATAGAGCAGGTACAGCAGTTTACATATCTCGGAAGTGTTTTGGACCAATAGGGTCAAAGTGGTAGGGATGTAAGGAGAAAAATTGCGCTAGGCAAGGAGGCTTTCTCAAGGAGGAGGGAGTTGATAACGGGGACGTTGAGTAGGGATGTTAAGACGAGACTCGTAAAAACTCTGATATGGAGCGTAGCTATGTACGGCGCGGAAACGTGGTCGCTGAAGCAGGAGGATAGACATAGATTGGAGGATTTTGAAATGTGGGTGTGTAGAAGAATGGAGAAGGTGAAATGGACCGAAAGGAAAAGAAATGAGGGAGTACTAGAAATGGTGGGGGAGGAGAGGGGTTTGTTGAGAGATCCTATGGAGGCAGGAAAAATGGATGAAAGGCGTAGTGAGCGGTAGTGGAATGCTGAAGTGGGTAATAGAGGGGAGAATGTTGGGCAAACCAGGTAAGGGCAGGAACAGGATAGGGATGTTGGACGGGATGAAGGGAGGAAAGAAGTACACCGAGATGAAGAGGGATCTGATATAGATTAGTTTGCTGGGTGGGGAGTCACAAAATGTTTATTTGATAGTTGTGTCCATCCAAAAACCTACCTTAACCGGTAGATTACCTAAAAAAAAATAAACCATAAACACACAGTATTCAACCTGAAAGTCGGTTTGGCAAGTGATGGTGGAGTTCACCCAGTACTAAGCCGGACGGCGTGTGAAATTCACACCTCAGGGTAAGGGATGCCATTTCCTTTCCCAGTGCCAGCTATGGTTTTCCAGGAAGATCTGGTACCCGAAAAATCACATTGCTTGGGTGGAGCTGCAGGTGCCCAGAGTGAAACGTGAAAGTGAAATGGAACGCGGGCCCTCCGGTCAGAATATATATATATATATATATATATATATATATATATATATATATATATATATATATATATATATATATATATATATATATATATATATATATATATATTATATAATATATATATATATTATATATAATATAATGAATATATATATATTCATTCTTCATTCTTCATTCAATATATATATATATATATATATATATATATATATTCATTCAAACAGAAATAGCTATAAGGAAAGGGGATAGGAAAACACATAATAGGCGAAGACAGGACATGTGGGGAAGGCGGTTTTTGAGCAGATCACGAAAGTAAAAATATTTCCCTATCCGGGATTTGAACCACGGACCTTCCACTTTCCGGGCGGATGCTCTACCAGTTGAGCTAATAGGGAAACCTGATTTACCTTGAGATCTGCGATCTTATAAAGTGCCAAAGTGCTCCGATACATATTGCCCGAGAGATGGCGTTATGGAGCTGTTTCATCCACCAAAGGAGAAATAGACGGGACACAAGAAGGGGAAAGGATAGTAGAAAAGCATTCATACGATCTTATAAAGGATAGGAACGGTGCGTTTCATGGCACGCATAGCCAGAAGAAGAGACGAGCCACATTGGCCAAACACATATTCAAACTTGAAAATCCCGCCATACGGCGCACAAATATTCATTCAAACAGAAATAGGTATAAGGAAAGGGGATAGGAAAACACATAAAAGGCGAACACAGGACATGTGGGGAAGGCGGTTTTTGAGCAGATCACGAAAGTAAAAATGTTTCCTTGACCGGGATTTGAACACCGGATCTTCCACTTGCCGGGCGGATGTGCTACCATTACACGCGTGCCGTGCATTTCTCTTTTGGTGGGTGAAACAGCTTAATGACGACCTCTTTGGCAAAAGAATTGGGACGATTGGTTACATAAAACCCCCCCAAGCAGGTCCAATTTAAAGACGTTTCCTCAATAGCTCAAATGGATAGAGCATCAGCCCAGCAAGTCGAAAGATCCCGTGTTCAAATCTCGGTGAAGGAAATATTTTTGCGCCTGTGATCTTTTCGATTCCTCCTTCCTCACCTCTCCTGTGTTCGTCCTTTATGTGTTTCTATACCTTTTCCTTATATCTAGTTCCATGTGAATTAATACATATATATATACATATATATATATATATATATATATATATATATATATATATAAATAACAATACTTACATTAAAACAGTTGCTACCCATAAAAATACCAATCGCTCCATTCCTAAAATTCGCTTTTACACATCATCAATGTTCATTTGGATCTTACCGTTAAATATACCTTGATAGTCTAAATATTTATACCCCGAAAATGAGGGTATTTACTTTTGTTTAAAAATATTGGAAGATTCACCAATCTAATTAACGAAACACAATTATCAAGGCTGTCAATAGTCGGGTAACATTCGATAGGGATTCGTTTTCATTTTCTTACGTTTCATCGGAAAAATATTTGGTATATTTCAAGAGAAAACGTTATACTATTTTATTACTCCTGTTTATTTTAATAACAACATCAACGGTGATCTGGAAGCATACACAAATATCACAAAAACAACAAAACCCCCTCGTCTAGGAAATATAATGAAGTAGATATTCTTGACAATAAGCAACGGTAATTAAATCAATACTATTGCTATAGAAGACGAAGGATCGATAACTGACTAGTCTCGATACATATAGTATCGCCCATTCTATGCATACAGCCCTCCCTTTCCTCTCGATTTCTGCGCTCTGAAGCCACTCTTGGGTATCGCCTCCTCTCCCAACACACCTCCATCAATCTTTTGATATATGGTAATGGAAGCACGCTCCTAAATCCACCGCCTTCATTAATGAGTCACGGACGATGATCTTTTTACCATCGTACGCGATCGAATCAATCAATCCTTAAATAGAGAGGAGTCGGGAGGCGCGTGCCTCCAGCCAAGACCACTCCACTCTTCCGGCCCCCAGGGTGCGCCGGAGTGGGCTGGCAGGGGAATGGAAGGGGAGGAAATAATGGGCGATAATATCCTGCCGGAGCGAAGGCTCATTACGGTGCAACCGGATCCATTTCCGGAGGGAAAGGCTGCTTTCAAGGCCCGGTCAAATTGGCGCAAATCCCTCAGTTCACCGTAAATTTTAATCGGTTCGTCCAGATTTTTGCGCATGGCTTTCATGAAGACTGCGGACATCGGAAGTATTTCGAAGTAAACTCGCTTCACTTAATTTTCAGATGAAAGATCGTGAAATTAACTCCAGACTGGAATATTATGTTTCTCTTTTTGCTGGTTAATTTACGATTTTATCCCTTTCAAACCTCGTTTTTTATTAATATTTTAGCTAGAATTAACTTGTCAGAGAATGTAAAAAAAGATGAAGGACTTGGTAAGCTACATAATTCGGAACTGTTGATATATCATGAATAATTTTTCCCATGACAATGAGTGAAAGAAACGGATCAACTATGTAGTCAGTGCATTTTTTAAAAGTTGAATTTATCAAAGTTGGTTCCTGAATGAATTATATTTCCCTTTCGACTACAAATGAAACGAAATTCATTACTAAGTTTAATTTTATTTATCAAGATTCCTAGTGGTTTCAACGCAAAATGTTAGAGTTTAAGAAGGTCTCCGTAGCTTAACTGGCACTCGGCTGGACATCGAGGGATCCGCGTTCGAATCCCGGTCAAGGCGAATGATTGTTGCACTTTGAAATGGTTGCATTGAAATGCATATTAGCGGATGACTCAGTGAAAGTTACTGTTGCGGCATCTCCCAGAGTTTCCTGGAATTCCTAATCGTGTTTCATTCCCTATTCCTTCCTCTTGTTTCATTTTAAAGTTTTGTCAGGGAAACTTACAAATTGCAAAAATCGTAAGTTCGCTACCAGTATCACCTGAATAACGGAGTAAATGAACTAAAATTTCTCAAGCGTGATATAGTGAATTGGTTCATTTCTTTTTGACATAAAAATTAACATTCGTAGTCGCCTTAAATATTGATAAACCCATTCTAGGTTTCGATAATTACTGTTAATGGAACCAAAAGTTTCAAAAAATTGTCAATAAACTTTTTGAAATTTATTTTCCCTCTGAAAATGACGAAATAGGTATTCACTCATTATAATAATTACCCAAAATTGTACAGTGATAATTTCAGATTGTCAAAGTACCTATTCTTGAAGAATGATGCTAAGAACATTAGAGCATACACTCAAAAAATATGGGAAATAAGCGACCTTGGAAAAGTTATCACGCGCGAGTTATCGATATCAACGCTTGTCTTGTGTTGACTTTACAAAATTTTGAGTCGTTAAATTGAAGAATTTCTTTCGGCGAATGAGAGAAAATAATTATAATTTGGCAATTAGGTTTGACTTCGTTAACAATATTTTTTACCCTTAACAGCAGTAAATTTTATAAGTAGATCAAACTACGAGATATATCTTTCAGACGAAACAAGTAAGATATGAAAGAATCAGGTTGACGCATGACCCTAGGATTATTTACCAGGGGGAGACGATCTGGAATTAATCAATCCAGGATTAATCCTTTTTTTTTCGTTGGAATTAATCGTCCTTTGCGATTTTTTTAGGGTCATGGTTTAAGGGTAAATATTTCCACCGATATTTCAACACGGCTCGCAAAAGATACTTCTTAGCAATGGGCGCAATCTGCCCTCCCCTTATGCCCTCCCTGAAACCCTTGGTTATTTACACCTCTTCCCAGATCCGAATGCGAAACATTAACCAAATGGGTCGATAGTAGACGCGATAGTCCACTCGTTTCGGCGCGGTGGAAAAAACCCTTGTTAGTCCAGTCGCATTGCAACACATTTTTATTTGTGTGTGTGTGTTATTTAGTTTTTGAGACAGAAGGGTGGGGATATGGAAAAACTGACTTCTTGTGGCCGACTATCAGACCATCAAGACGTTAGGCCCCACACTCTCCTACCGAGGTAGATTTTCATCGCGTCGGCTGATGCGAAGTGTTTCCATGGTAACATAAGACTGATGGGGGGGGGAGGAAAGAGGAGATGGTGACGAGGGAGGGTGGCATGATGCGTAGTGTAGTAAGTACGCAGCGAAGTCGAATCGAAAATATCGATATAAATTGATGGAATAATCACCACATACTTTCAATATTGTTGATTCATCACCATCGTTACTATTTCAATCCTATGATTGGCTTACTGCAGCCCCAGTCTATTATTCTCTATTCACTTTTGATTACCTCTCACCCTCTCTCTTCAAGATAGCTGCTCTATCTTGAAGACTTTCCTAATTTGTTTTCCATGCGCTTATTTCTTAGTCTTCCCCCCCTGATGTTCCCTTCAACAACTATATTCCACACCAGTCTGACAATGCTAGAAGGCGTGTGCCCAATTCATCTCTAGTCTGTCCTCCCTGCCGTTGAGTTCTCGCCATACTATATGAGCGCTTCCTCTTCTGCTCGTCCCTTCCCCTCACTCACTCCATCCATTTAATTTTCAATCCTCCAGCGGTGAACTTGATAGCCAGATTCTTTAGTTGTCGTTTACTCTGCTCTGTTTACTTGGCTACTAAAAGATGTAAGTCGCAGCTACATTTGAGAATTTTGAAAATGTTAACCTGCCTTCATTCTTGAACGTACAAGGTTTGTCGACACAATAATCCATGTGTAGCAGAGACCATTGTTTACCTGCGGGAGTACCTTTTTGTTAATGATTCTAGAAATTTTGTGATTGCAATAAATAAATCCACATGCATGGTTACGAGTAAAAGAAAAAAATTAGAAGAAAGCCTGTACACCTGTGGGATGACTCAAGAAAATGATATCTCTCACTCATGGAAAGTGTACGCAATGAGACAATTTTTCATATTAATTGGAGTTAAGTTACGTCGTTTTTGCACCATATTTCGACAAATGTATATTTTTGAAAATGTAACACGGAGGTGTTAAATAGAAAACTTGGACAGAAACAAACAATATAAGAACACAAACAAAGAACACTCAAACGATTTTTCTTAAAATTTCGACCTAATTTAGCGCCGTCTTCCTCAGAACTACTACTGCATCCTCTGAGAAAGACGGAGCTATATTCGGTCGAAATATTTAAGAAATAACGTGTGTTCTTTCACGTGTCCTTATCTTTTTTTTGCTGTCCAAATTATATTATTATTAGGTAATCTACCGTTTAAGGTAGGTTTTTGCATGGACACAACTATCAAGTAAACATTTGGCAACTCCTAACAAAACCCAATCCAGAAAACTAATCTACATCAGGTGCCCTGCTGACAGCCCGCTGATACTCCTTCCTTGTTAATCCATTTTAAGTTTTTACCCTTTATTTCCTAACCTGCCCACCCTGCCTTATTTTTTTGAAACAGACGCTTCATTTCATAAAAAATGTGGTCAGAGTCCACATCCGATCCCGGGAAGTAATGCGAATTTTTCACGCTGCTCCTAAACCTGTGCCTAATCAGAATATATTCTATCTGATACCTTTCTGAGTCACCTGGCATTTTCCATGTATGTCTACGCCATTCATGGTTTCTAAACCATGTGCCTTCGCCTACCGTCGCATTCCAATCCCCCATCACTATCAATTGTTTCCCTACAGGAACACATGCCATTATATCCTATCCACTTCTCTTTTCTTAAGGCTGCTCGGTGGCATGTTTACCTAAACAATGACCAAGTTCGTCGGTTCTGCTTTAATCTCTACGAGCAAAATTCTATCTGTTGCTTGCTCTATGTTGACTACGCTTCTTCCTACCCCTTTATTTAATATTACGGCAGCCCCTCGTTGGCTCTCGTCCCCGCCGCTGAATATCACTCTATAATTGTCACTCCTGTAATCCCCGCTATCCTTCCATCTCACCTCGCAGAGACCTAAAACATCTATGTTACCTCTTTCCATCTCTCGCTTAATATTTTCTAATTTGCCTCTCCTCAACATTGTCCTGACGTTCCAGGTTCCTATTCTAACTAATTTCGTCTTTTTTTGAGTCTTCTGTCCTGCTGCAGTTATTTCTTCCCTGCAAGGGTTTCGTGGGATGACGACCGCGGAAGCCTTGCCTCTCCCGCTGCCGGGCACGACACACGGCCTCTTGGGCCGAGTCCCGTAGTTGTCAGGACTCATATTATCTATAGTGCCCATCATTATATTCTTGGGAATCATAATTGAGGTGGTTTCCCGGTGCCTTCCTCAATGGTGTTTCTAACGTGAAATTATCACTTAATGGCCGCCCCACTTGGGTCAGACGCCTTTTCAGCCGCCTCACTGAGGAACAGACGCTGCGTGGACTACCTTTCGTCTGGCTCCTAACCTTCAACCTATCTGGCATGGGTGACCCTACCAGGAGCAATTATTATTACTCCCGCCAGCACAGTTCTAGGGGTCATCGAAACGCAGAAACCCTTCTACCACGTGAAGGTTGTATTCCATGGGAGGGATATTTATATACACACATAATATACATCCACATATATATATATATAGGATATATACATAAATAAATATTTGGTCCGGGAAAAAGAAATCCATTATTTTTTAGTGAAATTCAAAATTATATTTAATTTATTTTTCGGATTGTTCTATTTGGGTTAAATATGTACTGTATTGTTTTATAATTTATGCTTTTTTAAAGGTAGCTTCATAATGCCTCTCTCATAAAAGTCTTGGTCCTTATTGGCGAAAATCTCTAATAATCTATTTTCACAATCTTCTCTTGATCGCAATGTCTTTACACTCAGGAATTCTTGCAATGCAAGAAAAGGCGGTAATCGGTTAATGACAGGTTCCGAGTGTTCGGTGGATGCATTAAAACCTCCCCATCAAGCTCCTGGATTTTCTGGCGAGTTCCTGCACACAGGTGTGACCTTGCGTTGGCCTGATGAAACCTAATAACTCTTCTGTTGACCAACACTGGCCGTTCCTGGTCAATGTCTACCTTCAAACGGGCCAGTTGTTGACAGTAGAGACATGAATTTAGTGTTTGGCCACACGGAAACAACTCATAATAAATGTTTCCTTTTGAAGTCCCGCCAAATACATGGTAGAACCTTCCTGGCTGTTATTCCTTGTGTGGCCATCGTTTGACCTGCTTCACCACGCTTTGACCAAGATCGTTTTCGCACAATATTGTCGCATGTGCCCCATTTCTCATCCCCAGTCACTATCCGTTTAAGAAATGGGTCGAGCTCATTCCGTTTGGCCAAGTCTTTGCAGATGGAAATTTGATTCATCATGTTTCTTGGTGTTAATTGGTGTGACACCCAAACATCGAGCTTCTTCATTGCTTCATCTTTGCCTTCCTATTTCTCAGAAATCTCACAAACTTTGTATAGCTTATATTGATTGTCATCCAATTAGTAGCACACTGACTTTGTAATGAGATCGTCAGTGATTGTAACCCCTGGGCTAACTAAAACTTGTTCGTCCGCTAAACTAACAGAATTTATGGATGCCCCACCTTGCTTCGTCCAGCCGTGCGCAAAACTCTCTTACCATTGGCTACACATGTTTTAATATTGGCATCCCCGTCTCACTCCCCTGCCATTGTTCATTTTCATTCGTCACTTTTACGCATGCAGCCGGAGACAGGTTACCGATAAGTCTCCTATCCCGCCAATCTACTTTCAATATCTGTAATACCTCCATGAATGCTACCGAATCCACTCCATGAAACATTTCTTCCGATCTAAATATATATATATATATATATTTATTTATTTATATATATATATATATATATATATATATATATATAACTTAGACAGTTACACACAGCACGAGAACACATAAAAAGAACACTCACAATAATATCTTGATAATTTCGACGGACTCGAACTCGATAAGATATGACTCTTCTTCCGAAGAAGACGGAGTTCGAGTCCGTCGAAATTATCAAGATATAATTGTGAGTGTTTTTTTTATGTGTTCTCGTGCTGTGTGTTACTGTCTAAATTTTTTATTCAACACTTCCGTGTTACTTCGAAGAAATCATCTAAAGAAGGCCTAAAATAAGGCCGAAATTTTAAACTTTCTTAAATGTGAGTGTCCATTTACGTGTATTCAATATATAGTTTTTGTACTCCATTGTGCTGTTTAACAGTTTTTCATGCCACCTGTAATATTTTTCGTGTTTTGCTCTGAATATTTGGGCATCATCTTTGCTTAGTTGTATCTCGTAAAGCAATACTGAACCAACCCTCAATTTCAAAACTTACTATTTATTTGATGAACTCAGGTTCACCACGGTCATTTTTTTCAGATAGTCACAAGGTGATCTTCCCTCCTTATGATCCTATATCAGCCTGGCCACATGCATCAACTTCAAACACTTCTTCATTCTACACATCAAGGGGAAGGGATTATGGAGTTTTTCACTTAAATGCATTGAAAACTTTACCATTTTTTCATCTTATCTGAAACACAATAGCAATTAATTTCCATTATTTTTAATGGACCATTAATTTTAATCTTCGCGGGCAAGGCGAGAAGCATCTCGCCGTGTTAGCGGAAGTGAGGTGAAAGTTTGACCTTAAGTTTTGGTTAGTCGTTTACATCAAACGGCCATCGCCCCGAAACAACCCGAGTAACTCTTAAAAACGTTCACTTTCTTCGCAGGAAATATTGAGACCGAAAGGTGAAGAAGATGGGAAGATTCAAATGGTCCCCACTGATTATCGTCAATGGTTTACCTTGCGGTGACTTAAACATTGCAGGTGTTGTGCGTCTCACTTGGCGGTTGGAAATACTCCACACCGGGGGTGGGGGGGTGCGATGAAAGGGGGTGGTCCTTTCGGGCCCTCCCCGACCCCGTGAAGAGCGCTGTAGGATTGCGCCAAGGCGAGCGGATGGATATTGGACAAATCGGATCAATCTCCCTTGCAGCGGCGTTACGTCTGGAGGTCAGGGGGACGTCCAAGTGTAGTCTTAGCAGTGTCTGCCTCCCTTACTCTGCTTCCCTCTCCTCTGTTCACCAACATCGTCACTTGTAAATGCAAGTCCTCTCATTATTCTCCACATTTATTCATTTTTTGCACTTCCTGCTTTTATTTTTTAACCGACCGGGTTTTAAATTGTCATTTCTTTCAAAAAAATATTTATATTCTGTAAATATGAATGAACAACCGATTCTAATTGGAAAATTTACGAATTGAAAATAATTAATTTGGATAAATTTTCGTCATACAGTTCATGTGGAAGATTGTGACTCCTTTCCCTGTTCAGCAAATGTGTTCAGTGGGAATGGAGGGAAGGAAAACATCAAGAATCTAAGAATATCAAAACAATTCGCAAAATAAATATCCGATCATTAAATTTGCTAATTGGTATGATTAAATATTCGGACATGGAACAACATGGGCCTTATTCGCTCGCTTTGCGAGGATATGATATTCATTACAAATAATTACCGCAATAAGTGGAGGAGACCGTTTACATTCATATTTTCATTGAAAAAAATATGTAAAGTGATTTTTTTAATAAAAATTGTATCTATTTTACGCTAGCACATAGTGCTTGATTATAGAGAGTTGTTTTACTAAAAGAACTATCATGTTCAAAATCAGTTCTATGAATTACATATTTTTTGCATCTAATTTGAAAATATTAAAAGAGAAATACTAAAAAAAATCCGGTGATAAAACTAGACATATATATATATATATATATATATATATTCATTCAAACAGAAATAGGTATAAGGAAAGGGGATAGGAAAATCCCGGATAGGGAAATATTTATACTTTCGTGATCTGCTCAAAAACCGCCTTCCCCACATGTCCTGTCTTCGCCTATTATGTGTTTTCCTATCCCCTTTCCTTATACCTATTTCTGTTTGAATGAATATTTATGCGCCGTATGGCGGGATTTTCAAGTTTGAATATGTATATATATATATATATATATATATATATATATATATATATATATACATATATATCCCTCCCATGGACTACAATTTTGTCGTGGTGGAAGGGCTTGTGTGTTCCGATGACCCCTAGGGCTATGCTGGCGGGAGTAATAATAATTACTCCTGGAAGGGTCACCCATGCCAGATAGGTCGAAGGTTAGGAGCCAGACGAAAGGTAGTCCACACAGCATCTGTTCCTCAGTGAGGCGGCTGCAATGGCGTCTGACCCCAGTGGGGCGGCCATTAAGTGATGGTGTCACGTTAAAAACACTATTGAGGAAGGCAACGGGAAACCACCTCAATTATGATTCCCAAGAATATAATGATGGGCACTATAGATAATATGAGTCCTGACAACTACGGGACTCGGCCCAAGAGGCCGTGTGTCGTGCCCGGCAGCGGGAGAGGCAAGGCTTCCGCGGTCGTCATCCCACGAAACCCTTGCAGGGAAGAAATAACTGCAGCAGGACAGAAGACTCAAAAAAAGACGAAATTAGTTAGAATAGGAACCTGGAACGTCAGGACAATGTTGAGGAGAGGCAAATTAGAAAATATTAAGCGAGAGATGGAAAGAGGTAACATAGATGTTTTAGGTCTCTGCGAGGTGAGATGGAAGGATAGCGGGGATTACAGGAGTGACAATTATAGAGTGATATTCAGCGGCGGGGACGAGAGCCAACGAGGGGTTGCCGTAATATTAAATAAAGGTTTAGGAAGAAGCGTAGTCAACATAGAGCAAGCGACAGATAGAATTTTACTCGTAGAGATTAAAGCAGAGCCGACGAACTTGGTCATTGTTCAGGTAAACATGCCACCGAGCAACCACAAGGAGGAAGAAGTCGATAGGATGTATGATGAGTTAGAGATTATCATCGCGAGTGTTCCTGCAGGGAAACATTTGATAGCGATGGGGGATTGGAATGCGACGGTAGGCGAAGGAAGGGATGGTGGTGAGGTGGGGGAATATGGGTTATGCACGAGGAATGAACGCGGGGAGAAAGATATTGAATTCTGCAGGAGACAGGGGTTGGTCATCACTAACACATGGTTTAGACACCACAAAAGGCGTAGGTATACATGGAAAATACCAGGTGACTCAGAAAGGTATCAGTTAGATTATATTATGGTTAGGCACAGGTTTAGGAACAGTGTGATAAATTCGCACAGTTTCCCAGGAGCGGATGCGGACTCTGACCACAATTTAGTTGTTATGAAATGTAACGTTCGTTTCAAGAAGATAAGGCAAGGGCGGCGGGTTAAAAAATGGAATTTAGAAGCAGTAAATGAATTAACGAAGAAGGAGTTTCAGGAGGCTGTAGAGAAAATGATGGATGACGGTAAAGAACTGAGTGCTATCGAAGAAAAATGGGAATGTATCAAGAAAGGGATATTGGAAGCCGCTAAAGACAATATAGGAACCGTTAACGGGAAAAGGATAAGGAAACCATGGGTAACGGATGAGATGATTGCAAAGATGGATGAAAGAAAAAGATGGAAGAATGTAAACACAGAGTTAGGCAAAGTGAAGTACAAAGAGTTAAACAATAAATTGAGAACGGCCACAAATAAAGCAAAAGAAGAATGGTGGAAAACGCAATGCGAGAATATGGAAACTTTAAAGAAGAAGGGTGAAATTGGTGCTCTATACAGCAAGGTCTAGTTTTTTTTGGGAAGTAAGAAGGCAAGATATGTGCTAACAGTTGAAGATAATTGGGATAAGATAATAGTTGAACCAGGAAAAATGCAAGAGAGATGGTATGTTGAAGAACTTACGCCGACATGGTTATACATAGAAAGGGATCATAACGTAGAAGAAGATAGCTTAGGTGCCGGCATGCACAACGATGAAATAGAAAGGGCATTAAAGGATATGAAAGCAAATAAGGCTGTGGGGGTGGACAATATTCCTGTAGAACTGTTGAAACGTTTAGGAAAATGCGGGAAGAAGGCCCTATATGGACTGATTCGTAGTATCTATGAGGAAGGAATCTGGCCGGAAGATTTTGTGAGATCGGTGTTAGTTCTTATTCCACAATAGGCAAAGGCTATATCATGTGAGGATTACAGAACAATAAGTTTAATATCCCACGCAGCTAAAGTTATTCTCAGGATCATCAACAAAAGGATAGAGAGTAAGGAAAATGATTACTTAGGGAATGATCAGTTTGGGTTTAGGAAGGGAAGACGTACGCGTGATGCCATTGCAGTAACGAGATCACTAATCGAGAAGAATATAAAATACAACGAGAACGTTTTTGCCTGTTTTGTAGCTTTCGAAAAAGCGTTTGATAGAGTGAATTGGGAAAAAATAATGCGTTTATTCCAGAGAATAGGAATGGATGGAGGGACAGTAGACTGATCCGCAACCTGTACATGTCTCAGACTGCTCAGGTGCGAGTGGGGAACGGAGAGTCCGGATGTGCAGTGTTAGGAAGAGGGGTAAGGCAGGGTTGCCCATTGTCACCCGTGCTGTTCAACGTATATGTTGAGGAAATGATTTAAGAGGCATGGGAAGAACTGGAGGTAGGAATGAAAGTTCGAGGGAAATTCGTAAAACCGGTTAGGTTTCCTGATGACTAAGCATTAGTTGCTCTATCAGTCAAGGGGTTGCAAGCATTACTGAGTGAATTGGAGGTTCAGTGCGATAAATATGGGATGAGAATCAATATTAATAAAGCAAAGGGTATGCGATTTACTAGAAAGAAAAAGGCTAAGCTAAATATTGAAATAGGCGGGGAATAAATAGAGCGGGTAGAGAAGTTTCCATATCTCGGAAATATTTTGGACCAATACGGTCAAAGTGGTAGGGACGTAAGGAGAAGAATTGCAATAGGAAAGGAGGCTTTCTCAAGGAGGAGGGAGTTGATGACGGGGACGTTGAGTAGAGATGTTGAGACATGACTCGTAAAAACTCTGATATGGAGCGTAGCTATGTACGGCGCGGAACCGTGGTCACTGAAGCAGGAGGATAGGCATAGATTGGAGGCTTTTGAAATGTGGGTGTGGAGAAGAATGGAGAAGGTGAAATGGACCGAAAGGAAAACAAATGAGGAAGTACTAGAGATGGTTGGTGAACAGAGGGATTAATTGAGAGAAATCCTATGGAGGCAGGAAAAATGGATGAATGGCGTATTGAGCAGTAGTGGAAGGCTGAAGTGGGTAATAGAGGGGAGAATGTTGGGCAAGCGAGGTAAGGGCAGGAACAGGATAGGGATGTTAGACGGGATGAAGGGAGGAAAGAAGTACACAGAGATGAAGAGGGACCTGATATAGATTAGTTTGCTAGGTGGGGAGTCACAAAATGTTTATTGGATAGTTGTGTCCATCCAAAAACCTACCTTAAACGGTAGATTACCTAATAATAATATAAAATACTCAGACAGTAACACACAGCACGAGAACACATAAAAAGAACACTCACAATAATATCTTGATAATTTCTACGGACTCGAGCTCCGTCTTCTTCGGAAGATAAGATATGACTGAGGAAAAGGGTACGCGGTGCAGAAAGAGTATGGGACGAGGGAGAGGGGAAAAACAGGTAGTGGGGGAGGGGTGAAGGAGGGGTATATGGATGGGGAGAAAGCGGAGCGGGGAACAGGTGGTGGGAGAGGGGTGAAGGAGGAGGTTATGGAGGGGGAAAGGGAGGCCAGAGGGGAGCGGAGATGGAATAAGGAGGATGCGGAAATAGTAACAAGCGACACAGAAAACTAACAATTCATCCACACATCCCACAACACATATGACCAAGGCATCAACTCACCAAGTCATCATAAGGGCTTGACAAGTCAAAACACAGGATAAGGATGACAAAATGTATGCGGATGAATAAATTGTCCCACCACCTCGCAAGAAACAAATCCACCTCCATCCACCTCAGCCCCACCCCCCCATTTAGTGAACGACATTGAGACCCGGATGTTGATAGGCTTTACACAGCCATCTCTCAGTCTTTACACAGCCAGTCTCAATGTCGTTCACCGTACACCGACCATTCTTCTTTTGCCTTTAACTCTGTGTTTACATTCTTCCATCTTCTTCTCTCATCCATATTTGCAATCATCTCATCCGTTACCCATGGTTTCCTTATCCTTTTTTCGTTAACGGTTCCTATAGTGTCTTTTGCGGCTTTCGATATCACTTTCTTGATACATTCCCATTTTTTTTCGATAGTACTCAGCTCTTTACTGTCATTTATGATTTTCTCTGCAGCATGCTGATACTCCTACCTTGATAATCCATTTCATACATGTACATTCCATTTCCTAACCCGTCACCCCTGCCTTATCTTTTTGAAACGGACGTTACATTTCATAACAACTAAATCGTTGTCAGAGTCCGCATCCGCTCCTTGGAAGCTGTGCGCATTTATTACACTGTTCCTAAACCTGTGCCTAACCATAATATAATCTAACTGATACCTTTCTGAGTCATCTTGCATTTTCCATGTATACCTACGCCTTTTGTGTTGTCTAAGCCATGTGTTAGTGATGACCAACCCCTGTCTCCTGCAGAATTTAATAGCTTTCTCCCCGCGTTCATTCCTCGTGCCTAACCCATAGTCACCCACCTCACCACCCTCTCTTCCTTCGCCTACCGTCGCATTCCAATCCCCCAACACTACCAAATGTTTCCCTGCAGGAACACACGCGATTATATCCTCTGAGTCATCGTACACCTTATCGACTTCTTCCTCCTTGTGGTTGCTCGGTGGCATGTATACTTGAACATTGATTAAGTTTGTCGGCTCTGCTTTAATCTCTACTAGTAATATTTATCAGTTGCTTGCTCTATGCTGACTAGGCTTCTTCCTACTCCTTTATTTAATATCACGGCAACCCCTTGTTGGCTCTCGTCCCCTCTACTGTTTATTATTCTATAACTATCACTCCAGTAATCCCCGTTTATCCTTCCACCTCACCTTGCAGAGATCTAAATATCTAAAATCGCCCCCGTGCCCGGCGGGGAAACGCCCTAATTTGCCAATCCAAGGGGCGCGGGTTCGATTCCCGCCAGGGTGTGATTTTTTCCGCCTAGGGCTTGGGTGTTTGTATTGTTGTAACTGTTTTATTGTCATTGTTTTCCGAGGTAAAGGCCGACAAGTGCTGTTTTCGGACCATAACAAAAACAAATAAATAACATAGCTATATTACCTCTTTCCATCGCTTAGTATTCTCATATTTGCATGTCCTCAATATTGTCCTTACATTCCTTGTTCCTAGTCTGACTAATTGCGTCTTCTCCTTCTGCGTCTTCTGTTCTGCTATTGTCGGTTTTCCCCTGCAAGATTTTCGAGGGATGACGACCGGGGAAGCCTCGCTTACCCCGCTATCCGTCACACGGCCACTTGGGCCGAGTCCCGCAGTTTCCAGGACTCATATTCTCTTGTGTTCATCATATAAATCTTGGGGAATGATAAATCGATGTTTTTCCGGGAATTACCGGCGTTGCAATTTGATCGCAGATCACTTCGGCCTGAAGACGCCTCCAGGACTGGGGGCGAAAGAGTTGTCCCTCAACTAAACTACCCGACGGTAAATCCCGGAAACGACATGGAGTCATCAGGTCGACACCGCGGAAACCTAAGTATCAACTTGGGAATGATAATTGAGATAGTTTCCCGTTGCCTTCCTCAATAGTGTTTTTAACGTGAGACCGTCACTTAATGGCCGCCCCACTGGGGTCAAACACCTTTGCAGCCGCCTCACTGAGGAACAGACGCTGCGTGGACTACCTTTCGTCTGGCTCCTTACCTTCGACCATGGGTGACCCTACCAGGAGCAATTGTTATTACTCCCGCCAGCACAGCTCTTGGGGTCATCGGAACACACGAGCCCTTCTACCACGTCAAGGTTGTATGTAGTCCATGGGAGTGTATGCTAATATAGGAAGTAGTTATAATGTCATTGAAATATTAAACGAGATAAAACCTATTCATTAATCTTAAGTTTTGTGTTTATAACAATTATATAAAACAGACATCATTTTTTTGTCATTTTTTAATCTTGTAAAGGCATGTCATGAAAATTTACTATTGTAAAATTTACAATTCTGCATCCCAATTTTACTCTCTTCAACGTTACTTTAAAGCAACCGTGTTTCCTAATCAAATGTTTCCCAATTGTAGATAATATCGATTTTTTTGTATCAATTCTTTTATTTGATAGGAAATAATATATATATATATATATATATATATATATATATATATATATATATATATATGGTAATGAATATTAATGAACCGTTAGCTTAATAGTGCAGAATGCCTTGTCGAACCCTAAGATCTTCACTAGTTTGAGGGATTTGAAAAGTCAATTATATGATAAGCTTATGTTGGAATCATGTTTCCTGCGCTG
Source organism: Hetaerina titia (assembly GCA_037158775.1). Classification (NCBI taxonomy): domain Eukaryota; kingdom Metazoa; phylum Arthropoda; class Insecta; order Odonata; family Calopterygidae; genus Hetaerina; species Hetaerina titia. The sequence continues at coordinate 6,029,168 of CM073770.1, read as the reverse complement.
TTTTTTTTAATGACGACCTTGACTGAAATGATCCTTAGTTTGCGAAGAGATAAGCTAGTGTCGATTTACCAGTTTGTGGAGAGATTTAATGAGAAGGAAGGAATGAAGTGCTTCTTTTTTAAAAAGAAACGGGAAGAAATGGAGAGTGAAGATGCCTATGATTGGATTTCACGGCTAATAATGCGCTTTCTCAAGAGTGGTGCATCAATAAAATATGAAAATAAATATTATGCGTGGAATGATTCAGAATAATGCGCATATTAGCTGTTTTTTTATTTTTCCTGAGATGGCAACTTCTCGCCATTCATTTGACTTCATTCTCTGTCACATCCGAGAGTCTACCTCCTTCAGAAGAAGTCTGTGACCCTGCGAGTTAATATCACTCGGAGATGTGCGTAAAGATAGGTGATTTTTGAACATTTTTTAACTTGATTGACTGGCGTCACTATTCATATGGCATTTTTTTAAACTTAAAATTGAAATCAATTAGTTTAGTCCATTCGTATGCGCTATAAAGGGTTCAAGGAAATATTCACCCCCCGCTGCTTGATTGCATGCATGATGCATTCTAATGTATTTTTCTAAAATATAAATATGTTTATTTTCCGATTATCAATTCACATTTTTATTTATTATTATGACGTTAACCCATCTTTTTTGTTGTTTTATATTCTGTATGATATATTTGTCCATAATTTATTTAAAATATTTACAGTTTTACAATTATATTACATTATGTAATTTATTAACTGATGTTATGTATACATAAATAATACATGAAATCGTAGCAGGGTGAACCGGTTTCCCTTCGAAAGGGAATTGAACTGCAACCAAGGGAAGCCCATCCTTCCAATCGCTAAACCTGCATTTACGCATTAATTTCGTCATTTCATTTCCATTAAGCCCTTAAAGGACTTATCAGCGAATATCTATGGCCTTTAATGCTCGTTGGTGACCGCTAAAATTAAATTGTACAGTACATGTCTCCTTCTTGCAATAAAAATATCTTGGCAAACTCGTTAAACTTTTATTTCTACCTACATATTGAACGACGCATATTGCATGTATATATTCCTCCTGTTTTGTTACTACTTACAAACTAACAACCGATTTATAAAAACAAGACAAAATTGGATAAACTCTATAGTTGGCAACAACCCACAGGCCATCAAATCTACTCTCTTGAACATAAATAAATGTTTATATTTATGAATATTTTATAGCAATTTAATTTGTAATCATTTAGGGTAATTAGTTTCTGAATCATAATATTATTAATGACGTGGATTCATTAATTATCTAAATTTTTATAGTTGTAATAATTTCTTTAAACAACTTCATTTAGAGTCCATATTGTTATATTTATTAAACGGAGAGCAAGGAAGAAGTGTTTCAAGCGTTATTCCACATTGGTAGTTGGTCCAGAATTTCTCTCCGTCCAATGAATCCATCAAATTATCATTTCGAAACCCTTTCGATACATCGACTCTGTTTCCCCATACCCAATTTCGGACTCGACTAAAGACTTTTTTACCAGTCGATTTTCCTTCCGTCCCAGTCACATTCAAACACCTCCCCCTCCCGTCCGATATTCCAATCGATGCCTTTTTTTGCAGCGTCCTTGATAAATTGTCTTTTGTTTGCATCCCAGGGCGTGCTTCGAGGGCTCTGGGGGTGTGGCATGGTGATCTCGGCAAAATGATCGACACGAAACCTTTCCCCTCTCGAGTCGCTTTCATAGGTTCGGGTTTCCGATATTATTGGTTATAAAAATGAAATCAACCAGGGTACGGAAGAGATTTGCAAAAACAAGAGGCTCCGTTTCAGTACGACGCCTTCAATCCTATTTGAAGAATAGCCTTTTTAATGGTATATTACTCATTTTTTACCGGAGAAATTTAATAAAAAGGCCCCTTAGGACAGTTTTAGTGGAGAGATGAGTGAAAATTAATCTGTTTTGTGAATAATGTATCGAGTTTCACAGCTTAACGCTCTCAACTCCGCAACTTGTTGCGTTGCCAGAAGAACATTTTTACTTGAACTATTGCCGGAAAAAATTAGGAGTTTTTTAAGTTCATTGCTGACTATAGATTGTATTGAATTTGCTACTAATGTCCTTTTGCGGTAAAGAAACCATATCGCTACAAGAGGAGGGAGTTAAGCGAATAAATACCTCACTTACGGACCTCGAAGCGAGAATAATGATACCTCACCTCACCAATTGTCCTCTCTGTATGGGAGTGAAATTCAAACTACCAATGGAAAATAGGATTCCAAGGTGTCATATTTGTCTAGTTTCGACATAATTAGGTGGTTAATCAAACCAATGAAGAAAAGGAAAAAATCTAATTGGCAGAACCATGCACAACAGAGATAAGTTCAATCAATAGCAGAAGAAGAACAATTAGAGAACAGAGGACCGAAATTGGCAAAAGGGTTCCGTGGAGTGGGCTAAGGAACCTCCCTTTCAAGGAGAAGGTGGACGAAACCACTGAGCACCATATTTTCTTCGAGAAGAGATATCCGAATTTCATTATGAGTCACTGAAACCAGCATACATATGAGAAAACTCTTGACCTATAAACTTATATGCCGACTCTAGTACCTCTAACGCTAGGGAAAGGAATTGTTATGCTCCTAATTGTATTATATGCATCTTAAACCACACTCACTAAATATGTTTTGTTGCAAATACGAATTTGATAAGGAAAATATGAGTATCTACCTTTGTACACCAAACACAGTAAATAGCACGAAGGCTGCTTTTCTCGTTAATGGTGGACACAGTTGACCTAATACCATTCACTATACATGGTTTGAATAAGCAGTTTTGGTAAAATTTTCGGTAATAAAATTAATTTCAAATATTGCTACAAAGCCTAAAAATTCTTCATTAAGTGCATTCCTTCTTGAGCGTCGACACACCCTTTTGCCCCTGTGGTTTTTCCACGACTCGAAGACTCCTTGGAAGGCGGAAGGTCTTTGAGGGTACTATGCGTGCAAGCTTCATTGACGGCCGGACTTAGGGTCACATCGTAATATCCTTCGATGGATGGTGGATTACACTTTTATAGGGAATAAGAATAATAGTCTCCTGATGCCAAGTCGGGGGGGCTGTAAGGGGTTAGGGAATCGTCGCGATATATAGGCGATCGCATACTAAGACATCAAAGAGATTAAATAACATCCCCAGAAAGCAGACCGCAGAGAAGGTTTTAGACGAGGATATAATTTCCGTAGTAGTAGTTAACTGCCGAAGTTTAAAGAATAAAATACCGGAATATCACCATCTCATTCATAGCACAGAGTCGGATATCATTATAGGAACTGAAAGTTGGTTAACAGATGACATCGCAGATTGCGAAATATTCCCCAAGTCCTTCATAGTTTATAGAAACGACAGAAAAAATAGAGCCGGAGGAGGAGTGTTTATTGCAGTTAAGAACTCTAACGTCAGTAGAGCTCAGTTATTTCCTGATAGCTGTATAGAAAGTGTAATCACCCAGTGATCAAGTGATCACCCAGTAATCAGTGAAAACACCCAGGTCGAAAAGAATATATATCTGTGCGTATTATAGACCACCCCACGTTAGCATTAACTCAATACCAGACCTATAAAAACAGATACAAAGCTTTACATCCCACAACAGTGAGCATAGCCTAATTATCGGAGGTGATTTTAATATTCCCACAATAGATTGGGATTCGTACAGTTTTATAAATGAAGGTAAAGACAAGGATGTATGCGAGTCCCTCTTATTTACGTTCACCTCAAATTCCCTACATCAATTAGTCACTTCACCAACAAGGGGAAAGAATATTCTTGATCTGTTAGCCACAAATACACCCGAAAAGGTCTTAAATATAGAAGTAGTTGACGGAATCAGTGATCACAGGGCTGTAAACGCTAAATTTTCTCTAAGCGTAGATAAAGTTAACAAACCTAAGAGAAAGGTTTATTTGTTCAATAAAGCGGACTATGGTGGCTTAAAATGTGAATTAAAAAGTTCTTCTTTTATATTTGACGAATTTAGCAAAACTAGTAGCGTCGAGGATACTTGGAATAATTTTCTTACGATAACACGTTCAGCAATACAGAGGTTCATACCTAGTAAATATATAAAAGAGAATAAGGAACCCCGATGGTACAACTCTGAAGTACGGAAATCTCTTAGGCGGCAAAGGATGTGCCATGCCAGAATGATAAACGCAGTTAAAGATTCCTTCCCTGATAAAATCAACGAAACCATACAGAACTACAAAGCATCTAGGTCCACTGGCGAGAAGGCCTTCCGGAAGGCGCTAGCGGAATTCAAAAGGAAAAAATTAGGCGAACATTTGAACGATGACCCAAAGATGTTTTGGTCCTACATCAGGGAAGTGCATGGAAAAAAGTCCACCGTAAACTCATTGAATACCGAAAAGGGGGATAAGTAACGAGTAGTTTAGATAAAGCCAACATATTAAACTCAATCTTCCAGAGTGTTTTCAACATATGCTCACAGAATATACCCGAGAACCTTCCGAAAACATTTCAGCAATCTATGCAAGCAATCAATATTTCCACCCGCGGAAAGAGTTACTCCTTAAAAACATCGACCCCGACAAATCTCCGGGGCCTGATGATATACCAGCATGCGTGTAAAAAGAACTGTCGTCTGATTTTGCCCCATATCTAGATATAATATTTAAGAAATCATTAGCAGAAGAAAGCGTGCCAAACGGCTGGAAGGTAGCTTCGGTAACACCCATATTTAAAAACGGAGACAGGGAGGACCCCAGTAATTATAGGCCAATATCGCTGACTTCCATTTCCTGTAAGATTCTTGAACACATCATTGTTAGTTCCATGATGAGGCACCTCGATAGCCAAGATTTATTAATTGATAACCAACGCGGCTTCCGTAAGGGTAGATCCTGCGAAACTCAACTCGCACTTTTTGTACATGATGTATATTGAACTCCGGTGAAAGTAATATTCCAGTTGATGCGATGTTCCTAGATTTTAAGAAAGCTTTCGATAAAGTCACTCATTGCAAATTACTGGCGAAATTGGAATCCTATGGAATACACGAAAGTATTATTAACTGGATTAAACAATTATTAAGTGACCGTGTCCAAACAGTCGTCCTGGACGCTGTATCATCCAATACTGTCAAGGTCACGTCAGGTGTACCACAAGGAAGTGTCATAGGTCCCCTCCTTTTCCTTATTTACATAAATGACCTCAATACCGTAGTTAGTAGCAAGCTCCGTCTTTTCGCCGATGATGCAATAATGTATGGGGGCATCCGAAGTCACGAAGACAGAGTCGTGTTAACCAACGACCTAGATGCAGTTCAAAATTGGTGCGATACATGGCAATTGGAATTAAATTTTTAAAAAATGCATAGTAATACATTTTTGGGAAAAGAGTAATTCCCTCCCTTATAGTTACAAAGTGAAACAAACCAATATCGAGAGGGTAGATTCCTTTAAATACTTGGGTGTAACAATTACTCACGATCTGTCCTGGGGAATACACATACGAGAAATATGCGGTCGTGCTAATAAAAAATTGGGATTTGTGAAAAGAGTGCTAGGTAAATGCGACGAAAAGGTGAAGGAACGATGCTTCCTTGCCTTGGTCAGGCTCCACCTAAAGTAAGCTGCCAGTATATGGGATCCTCATAATATAAATTTGATTTCGGAATTAGATCGAGTTCAGCGGAGGGGGGCTAGATTTGTCAAACATTGTTATGACCAACTCAGCAGCGTATCCACTTTGCTAGACAATTTACGTTGGGATTCTCATACACAGCGGCGTTTCCAATATAGATTAAACTTATTAAAAACATTTAAAGATTGGCCCTTTTCCGATGACATCAAGGATATAATACGAACCCCAACATATTACGGTCGAAGGGATCACGAATATAAGACTAGAGAGATAGACTGCAAGACTGACAGGTTTAAAATGTCATTTTTTCCAAGAACGATAAGGAACCAGAATGCTTGTAGCCGAAATTCCCCAGGACTTGGTTCATTACAATAAGTATTAACGTACAGGTTAGGGACTGCGCGAGGATATGTGCGTATGTTTGTGTATATATATATGTATATTTTAATATATGTATATTTATATATGTGTGTGTGTGCATATATATATATATTGTTTTTTTTGTTAAATTGGTACATCTGTTGTTGATATTCCCTTTAAATTTTAGTGTCATAACTTGACATTTGCAAAAGTTACGTAGCCAAGAGTACATCTATCTCTGTGTGTGTTGGCGATTTTTTACAATTGCAGAAATGGATTTAAATTTGCAACAACGAACTTGTATTAAATTTTGCGTAAAAAACGGATTTAGTGGCGCACGGACGTTGGAAATGTTGGAAAAGTGTTTCGGCAACGATTCTCTAAAAAAAACGGTCGTTTACCAGTGGCACGAGCGGTTCAGAAGTGGTCGTGAGTCAATCGAAGATGATGAACGCAGTGGCAGACCATCGACATCGAAAGTCGGTGAAAAAATTGATAAAGTAAAAGAAATGTTGGTCAATAACCGCAAATTAACCATCAGAGAAATAGCGGAGGACTTGAACATTGCCTATGGATCCGCCCAAGACATTGTGGTTAATGATTTGGGTTTCCGTCGTGTAGCAGCAAAGTTGGTGCCAAAAGACCTCAATTTCATGCAAAAAAGAGACCGTGTTGACGTCGCAAAAGACATGATTTGCGAGGCTGAATCCGATCCCACATTCATCAAAAGGATCATTACTGGAGACGAGACGTGGGTTTATGAGTACGACACGCAATCCAGACATCAGGCAAGTGAATGGCGTTCACCAAATGAGCCGAGACCAAAAAAACCACGTCGTTTTCAGTCAAAAAAGAAGGCAATGCTGACGGTTTTCATGGATTACAACGGTGTAGTGCATCATGAATTCTTGCCAGAAAGCCAGACAGTAAACAAAGAGTATTATTTGGGCGTTATGAGACGTTTGCGTGAAGCAATTCGCCGAAAGAGACCAGAAATCGTCGCACAGTGCGTCGAGACCGTCGCACAGTGCTATCATTATTCGTAATAATTTTTTGACGAAAAATGCAACAAATACCATCCAACAGCCACCGAATTCACCTGATTTGGCTCCCTGTGACTTCTTTCTGTTCAATCGAGTTAAAAAACCATTACGGGGAACGCGTTTTAGCAGCCGAGAGGAAGTAATGGAAAAATCGCAGGAAGCACTGATGGACATACCGAAAACCGAATATAAAAAATGTTTCGAGGATTGGATCAAGCGCTGGCATAAGTGTGTTGCAGTCGATGGGGATTACTTTGAAGGGGACAATATAGATTTAGATGAATAAACTTGTATTTTTAATTTTCTGAATAAATTCCGGGAACCTTTTGATCAAGGTAGTATATGTGTGTGTGAATATGTATATATGTATATATTTTTTCTTACAGGTTCCCTCCACCTTTCCTCACCAAACACCCAACCCCCTCAACCCTTACCCTTCCCTCATGGTGCTACACCCCCTGCCACACACCTTTTTGGTGGCTCGCAGGGTATTTATGTAGATGTATACGCAGAAGGTCTTCTTTGTAAACAGACACTAGACTCAGCTCTGTTGGTCATCCGTCAAAACACCTTCAGGATGAATTTAGCGAGTTAGATATTTCGTATCGCCGATCTACGATGATCATGCGCACACTTGACCGACACGATCTGATTTCGGAACTTCAACCAAACCAGTCGGGAAAAAATTGTTACCGATGCTTTTTATACAAACCTTGGATAGTGTGTAAAACTTGCACGCAAGTGTATTGGGGTGTAGTTTCTCTTAATGTGCCACGTGTGGTTTACCAGGATAATCTGATACTCTAAAAATGCCAGGGACTCCTACGGAATCCATAGGTGTCCTTCCCGGAATCAAACCCAAGCCCTTCATTCAGTAGATCCTTATATATCACTTGATTTGCTCGCAATTTGATTTACTCCAAGAATTAATCTAGCATTTAAACCCCGTCCCCCTATGATGCTGAAATAGAGTGTCCAGTTAAATTAATGACAATCAATGACTAAATAATAGAGCGCAGTGCTTTTGTTTAACAATCCGTCTTGTGATTTTTGTTAGGTGGGCATGTTTTTTGCTCTTCCTGCGTGTTTTGCAGATATATTTGGTTAACAAAAAGCGAGAACGGTGTTTTTTTAGATTGATTTTTTTATGTAGTCGAAGGAAGGTACTAAGAGAAACTATTTGTGCATTTAAAATCACCATTTGCGAGGTGATTACTTTGCTGCGTTCGTAAAATTGTGTGTGTGTGTGTATATATATATATATATTCATTCATACAGAAATAGGTATAAGGAAAGGGGATAGGAAAACACAAAAAAGGCGAACACAGGACATGTGGGGAAGGCGGTTTTTGAGCAGATAACGAAAGTAAAAATATTTCCTCATCCGGGATTTGAACCACGGACCTTCCGGGCGGATGCTCTACCAGTTGAGCTAATAAGGAAACCTGATTTACCTTGAGATCTGCGATCTTATAAAGCGCCAAAGTGCTCCGATAGATGTTGCCCGAGAGATGGCGTTATGGAGCTGTTCCACCCACCAAAGGAGAAATAGACGGGACACAAGAAGGGGAAAGGATAGTGGAAAAGAATTCATACGATATCATAAAGGATAGGAACGGTGCGTTTCATGTCACGAATAGCCAGAAGAAGAGACGAGCCACATAACATCGCAGATCTCAAGGTAAATCAGGTTTCCTTATTAGCTCAACTGGTAGAGCATCCGCCCGGAAAGTGGAAGGTCCGTGGTTCAAATCCCGGGTAAGGATATATTTTTACTTTCGTGATCTGCTCAAAAACCGCCTTCCCCACATGTCCTGTGTCCGCCTTTGATGTGTTTTCCTATCCCCTTTCCTTATACCTATTTCCGTTTGAATGAATATTTGAGCGCCGTATGGCGGGATTTTCAAGTTTGAATATATATATTATTATTAGGTAATCTACCGGTTAAGGTAGGTTTTTGGATGGACACAACTATCAAATAAACATTTTGTGACTCCCCACCTAGCAAACTAATCTATATCAGGTCCCTCTTCATCTCGGTGTACTTCTTTCCTCCCTTCATCCCGTCCAAAATCCTTATCCTGTACCTACCCTTACCTCGCTTGCCCAACATTCTCCCCTCTAATGCAACAATTTCAGAGAGTAAAAATCATTCGCCTTGACCGGGATTCGAACCCGGATCCCTCGATATCCGGCCGAGTGCTTTAACCATTTAAGCTACCGAGACGTCCTCTTACAATCTGAAATTTTGGGGGCTTTGTATGTACGGTATTTCGTCACAACATCTTGTTCCTTTAAACCCCCCAAAATTTCAGATTGTAAGAGGACGTCTCGGTAGCTTAAATGGTTAAAGCACTCGGCCGGATATCGAGGGATCCGGGTTCGAATCCCGGTCAAGGCGAATGATTTTTACTCTCTGAAATTGTTGCATTATAATACACACATAGCGGATGACTATGTTAATAGTTACTGTTGCGGCATTCCCGCAGTTTCTTGAAATTCTCCCCTCTATTACCTTCTTCACCATTCCACTACCGCTCAATATGCCTTTCATCCATTTTTCCTGCCTCCATAGGATTTCTCTCAACAAACCCCTCTCCTCCCCCACCATTTCTAGTACTTCCTCATTTGAATATATATATATATATATATATATATATATATATATATATATATATATATATACATGCATACATATGCCTGTGTGTATAGATATACTTACGCATGCTATATATAAATTAGAGGGACACAACAAATGTTTTCATATTTTAAAAGCATTTTTTTTTACTGAAGATCCAGCATAACTTATAAAATCCCGGACTATATTTGGAGATGGTGTCGTTAAATATTCAGCATTTCTTCGGGGATATTCGACTTTCAGAGCAGAAATGTCTAAATTTGGTGGCATGAGTATAAACTTCAGCGGAGAAGCGTCTCTCGAAAGAGGGAAGATGGCACTGGCAGATGACTGACATTTTTTTCCCCATACTCCATTAATATTTGAAAAGATTCCCCTGATTTCACCTGCGATTTTTGTTGGTAATTCCAAGTGTAGAAATAAAGCCACGCCACTTCTGCGCAATCGCGGTCCAAAATCCTTAGCCTTGTCCTAACCTCTCCCCTTACTCTCTCCGTTCCACGTCGATCCACGCGGTTCTCCCCCAGCCAGCCTCATGCGTCCGTCCACGGAAGAGCCCGAGGGAGAGATATAGTATAACGGAACAGCCATACGAGCGGCGGGGCATGTGCGCGCAGATCAATCCTCACAATTCTAGCCAACGTTCTATTTTGGGACTATGGTCACTCGCAATTACATCGCTCCGATCGTGCTGGATTAACTGCAGTCTTCTACACATACTCATAAGTTGTTGACCGGGGTGATCAATTAACACTGGATGCCTTCACGATCGCGTGCATGCGAATGACCGTAACTTGAAACATGATCAGCTGATTGCATGGTCAGTTGGTTGCATCCACTGCCGCCTTTTCGAAGAATCAATTTTCGGCAATTCCAAATGAACATTCCTCAAACTGAGACTCGGCTGGCCTCCTCAACGATGTGTTAAAGCAACGAATCTTTTCTATTTCCAGAAAAAGGTGATTTCACCTATCTTTTTCCTAAATTACACAGAATTGGGGATTTAACTTTTGGATGAAGAGGAGATGGTTTACTGACGCCAAATCGGGTGTACTGAAAGGAGGTTGGGGAATCGTCGCGATGCCTTTGCAGAAGGTCTTCTTTGCAAGCAGACACACTCGACTCTGCTCTCTTGGTCGTCCGTCAATAAGATCTTCGAGATTATGAGTTTAGCGCTTTAGATATTTTTTTTGCCCCGCCGAATTTTCAGTTATTGTCCTGTGTGCACTTTAAGTGTCTTATCAATGCCAATAATATGATATCTGCGATCACATTTAAAAACCGACGGTTTCAATTCATCACTTCACGCAATGCAGGTCAGGAAAAATTGTTACCGGTACTTTTGATATGCAAACCTTGTTTGTGCCCTCATGTCCATATACCTAAATGTCTGTCTTAAGGTTTTCAAAACAGCATGCAAAAGTTTTCAAAGTCTTTCTTTCACTGTCTTTCCTTATTTCCAAATGTTTGCCTTCCCACCTGGAGTAAAGAGTAAAGCATCCTCCAATTTGGTTTCGTCTTATCGTATCCCAGACTTCACTTGATTCACGATATTATGCGACGGCAGACTAATAAAGACAAGAGAATATAGTATCTTTTACGGAAATATTTTTTCTTCTGACAAAAATAATTCAGCGGTAACATTTTGGACATTGATCGACAAAAATACCTTTAACAATTGCGGTAACTTAAAATTGAAAAAAATAAAATTTTGAGGTGAACCAAACCAAATCCATTAAGTGGATGGATAAATGGTAACGGATAAACAGTAATCTTTTCCAGGGTTTTCAGGGAGTTATTAATCGGCGTGCATCTCGGGCAACGGGCTCCAATATAGAGAGCATCACCAACTGATGGGAAGCAGCTCTGCAGCCTTGCGGATTCACTGCACATCTCCCGTTCTGCAGCTAAATAAATATCAGATCAATGGATCCCTCTCTTTCTCTCCATTATTTATGGGAATTGCGGCTATGGGAACGGATACCAACCCAAACTATAAAACGGGTTTCGTGTGGAATGGTCATTGAATTCGGCCTTTTTAAAGCAGTTCCTTGTGTCCATTCCTCTAGGAAACGCCCTTTCCAGCACATTCCGTTTGATGAAATTTTAAAACCGCTGAACTTATTCCTTGCGTCCGTGTTAAAAAATTTAAAAATATCCCTCTAACATACCTCCCCTAAAAATTACTGTCGGTTTGTCTTGCGATATTCACGGCATTTTCACGTCCTTCCCAATCGTGCAGGATGTACGATATTAATGAACACTTAACAGTTTGGGAAACATTGCTCTAACAGATAACAAAAAAATGAATCTTCCTACAGATTTTAACACGAGAGTTTTAACAAATAATTTTAGTCCAATATGAAATGTGAGGTCCTTTTTTTTTGGAAAGTGTGTGGTCGAAAATTCGGCAGATCTCAATGTTTGCATTTTCTACGATTTTCGTCGCTCTCTATACGGCTAAAAGTTCACCGCTTGCAGATTCCAGCTTTATGACCTGGAAAAAATTGATTTCCGGAGATTATGTGCCATTCCGTTCAAAATTCTCATGCAAATATGTTAGAAACAATTAACCTTTGAAGTTCAAAGGATTACCTCCTGTTTAAATATTATTAATATTAGTCGTTCAAAATAGGAAATAAGAAGCCTCCTCTTTTCGAACTACCAGTCAATGTTCATATTATATGTATACATATATATATATATATATATATATATATTATTTTCGCACATAGAAATAGACATATAAGGAAAGGGGATAGAAATATTTTTACATTTGTGATCCGCTCAAATCCGCCTTCCCCACCTTTCCTGTGTTGGTCTTTTATATGTTTTCCATTTCCCCCTTTCCCTATATATCTATTTCTATGTGTGAAAATAATATTTGTTCGCCGTATGGTGGGATTTTCGTGTTTGAATATGTGTTTGGCCAATGTGGCTCGTCTCTTCTTCTGGCTATGCGTGCCATGAAACGCACCGTTCCTATCCCATAAAAATATCGTATGAATGATTTTCTACTATCCTTTCCCCTTCTTGTGTGCCGTCTATTTTCTCCTTTGGTGGGTGAACCAGCTCCCTAACGCCATCTCTTGGGCAACAACAACTATCGGAGCACTTTATATAATATTTATATACATAATATATATATATATATATTTATATATATATTTTATATATATTTATATATATATTTTATATATATATATATATATATATATATATATATATATATATATATATATATATAAATTGAAAATGACGCAATCCGGCGACGCACAAACACACAAACACTAGGTTAATAAATATTAAGCACACAGAAACATAAAAGAAGGACACTTACAGTAGATATTATAGTACGATATCTCCCCGAACGCTCATCGTCGTGTGTGTTCCCCCTCCCCATGTTGAAGTTGCGACACCACCGCCGAACAGACGACTCGTCCATTACATTGTCTCCATACACCTCCTTTAATTGGCGATGAATATCACATGGGCGAACGTTTCTTGCATTGAGGAATTTAAACACTGCCCTCACTTCACAACTGGCGGCGTTCTCAATTTTTTAAACATTGTAAACAATCACAGAAACAACACAGGCAATGCTAGCGTCACGCAACTTGGCTCAGAGAAGGCAGACAAGCCACTGAAGCTATCTGACCTCGTCCAGCGGCTACTCGCGTCGTCAGCACTTCATGCGGCACGAACGGGTACTACTTTCCGGATGACCCTCGTATATATAGTATACTTACAGTATAAATATATGAAACCATAAACACAGTAATCAACCCGAAGGTCGGTTTAGTAGGTGATGGTAGAGCTCACCCATGTACCAAGCCCGACGGCGTGTGAATATTCACACATCAGGGTAGGGGGGCCAGTTCCTTTCCCTGTGCCGGTTATGGCCTACTCCGAGGAGGATATATACTATATATATATATATATATATATATATATATATATATATATATATATACACTCACATACACACACACATATATGCATGTTTCTAATGAAAGTAATGTGTATATAGTGCCGCGACTCTCTAAGGCAGCACCAAGGTAAAATCGGGCTGGAAATGTGGTGGGGGGTCTGCCCTCCGAACGCAGCCGGTCGCCAATTTGCTTAGAGCAGTCTGAGTGGAAAGACGTGCATCCGCGTGAAGTGTGTTTTTCGTTTTGTAACGTTTAATCCTATCCGAGTTATGTTTAAGTGTGTGTGTGTTAATACTTTTGTATTATTATCGACTGCTAGTGTTTATCAAGTGCATTTATAGGAGCTTGAAATTTAACCATTTTGGAACGCTGAATAACGTCAAAGAGGCCGTGACGAGGTGCCGGAATGAGGTTCGCGTCAACGCCTTCCAGGAAGCGTTGCTCGACTGCCAGTGGCGCTGTCATAGGTGTGTCTATGCACAAAAGGGTGCTCTTTCGCAGAATTGTAGTAGTTTCGATCTGGTTCTACAATAACTCCGTATTTCGCTGCAGTATTTATTCTAATTGCTTTAGGAACAGGCTCCGTTTAAATGCGATTGATCGCCGAGTCAGATCGTCGAATACAAATACTGGCTCGTCACTCGTGTTTCTCCCGTCGACATTCCAATCGCAACGTTTACACTCTTAGCGCCGTAGGCTCATGCGCTCATTAATTGCATCTTTCATCAACAGCGCCCTTAATCTATTTTTGTTCCTCATATCGATACAGCGGTCTGCGGTCTCCCGGCCAGCCGAGGGAATGACGAGTATCGGAAATGGCTATGAACGACGGCGGTTGGTCGTGCGGCAAAATTATAATTTTATATTTGCATAATGATTTTCAACGCCGTAAGATAATAAGCCGAACTGCTGCTGTACAGCGAATGTCAATTACACATTCGTGTACCCATAACTCACTTAATTACTATTAAGAACTAATTTAAGCTTTTATTTTAATCATTGAAAATATAGTACATTTAATTTTTAAACGTTAAAGCTACCAAGAAATTTATATGGTTAATTAGATACGCAGAGTAAGTAATTATTGAACAAATTTAAAACGCATTAAATGTATGTATTTCCAAAGATTTGATATTATTATTATTGCCATCTTTGTAGAATGGCGAGATTGTTTATCTATAGGAGATAATTCTCCGTGGCAATTATTAAAGTTAAAATTAATGGCTAATTAGCAAAAGTAAGAAGTCCAGAGAAATAATTAAAAATCCATCTCCGAGTTGGGAGAGGGATCTATGAAACAAAATAATAGTTTCATTCAATTAGTTCAAGAATACGAAATGTAAAAGCACGTAGTAAAATTACTGCTTAACGGTAATACAAATGCTAATTACCCTTCTCATTTGAAAGTGGACAAGAGCAAATGAGAAGATTTCGCATTAATTTCATTACTCATGAGTCCCCACCCCAAGATTCGAAATGCTCTCCTGTATCTAAGGCTAATCCCATTTCTCCCGATACCTCGGCCATTTAAAAGGAAACAAAAAATGCGAAATATCTCTGGAGAGGGATAATAAAAAATACGAGGAAATGGTGGGTCAAACACGATTTAAAAAATATTAGAAGGAAGAGTCGGAATATAATGAAAGACGAGGTTAAGGAAAAGAGATAGCGGTCAGGAGATGCTGCCTGCCTTTTGTGTTCTTAAGTTTGTTTGACATTTACGTATTAGGATATTTCATGTCTGAAGATGGAAGAGGAACGTAGTCAATATCCTATGGAAATCCTTTAAATAGTTATTCAAGTTAAATCTTTGCTGCCTCATCCCAATTTTTGAAAACCATACAAATTGATAAGGAAACTTCTAAAATTAAATGATTAGCATTATTTGAATTCACCGGTCACTTGAATGCATGAAATTATCAGTTCTTTCATGAAGTGAAATATTTCCATTGCCTTTTGTAAGTTCCCAGTGGCAGCCTTTTTATTGAGCAATGGAGGAGGGGGGAGGGGGGGGAGGGAAAGCAGGATTACGTCAGGAGGAGAAATTCAGGAGGCATTCTTCTCAGTATATCTTTTTAATTATTTCAGACACTCGGGAGAAGGAAGAATTTTAATTATCCTTGTTCAAAGAAGAAGACGTTACGTAAACGTTTGCAAATGAAAATGACGTTTCAGAAATACACAACCCTTCATCAACATCTTTGACGTGTACGCCTACACTTCTTTTCAGTGTACGCGTTTTAATGCCATTGAACTGAACACTGATTTTCTTCAGTGTGGTGAACTTTTAATGCACATAAATGGGATAGAAGTGTTTACTTAGACAATGGTATCTAATTGCTCTTTTCAATGTGCATTTTTAATTAAACAGTATAGTCGATAATTAAGTAAGAATTTCTTTAATTTGTAAGACACCCTCACAAGATGGATAAGGGTAAATAAACACCAAAATTACAGGTGCGGCTTTATTGATATCTTCCACTTTGCATCCTGTCACCGTAAAAGTCAATGTGGAACGATAACACGAGATTATAATAGCATTAACGGAATATCGAGGGAGATAATTTGGACTTGATAATTATTTTCAATTATATTGTGTAATTTTAAGAAATTATTGGACAAATAAGGTTTCTTATTGTCCTCGATAAATTAAATGATAAACCATTGAGTATTTACAGCTCAATGTTTGTGATAGAATTAGTTCCTCATTTTCTTGATTTAGTTAGTTTTCCATAATGTAAGCAAATTAGCCATCCCACTCCCAACATTACTTCGGCATGTTTCTATTATGGAATGCGTGCATTTTTAGCATGATGGTTTAGGAAACAAGGCCAGAAGCATATACATCGAGAGTGACGTTAAAACGGTAGAAACTTTTCCAAAGCGAAGGCATTACTCTGCGAAAACCGTGAGCAGACAAAATATTGTAAAATGAGCTTGGAATTTCACAAATATGCGGGAGAGGAGAAGCGTTTCTTGTTTGAAACGTCAAAATTTCCCTGAAGTATTCACCAAGCCACAAAAGAGTGCGCCCCCCCCCCCCACACATGATACGTTTTATCGATGTGCATAATATCAGGGTAATAAATATTTTGGGTGGCGCAACTTCTTGCTGAGTGGTCGATATAGCAGCAAACAAAGCAGCCGTGACTTTAATCCGGATAATGGTATGTTCCGGATGGATATTTGACCCGCGAAAGAAATAAAATCCGAGATTGGAGAATTGCGCAAAGCTTACTTCGTTTATCTGGCCACTCGGCTACCCAATATTACTTATTTTTTATTTCCCTGTTACTTTTTACCATTCTATTAATTGTCTGCTTGTTCCAATTATAAACTGATTGCTCACCTATTATGTTTCATTTACCTTCTATCAACATTAAAATTGCTCGGTGGAAAAAAGTTTAGATTACTCGCACCAATAATATTCAGAAGCCAATTATATTTCCTGATCTCGAAAATATTAAAATGTTTTTATTCCTGAAGGGTATTTTTTTGGAAATGGCATACGGATATGACATTTGGATAAGATTGTGTTTTGATGCATGTGGAACTGTGCAGAAGCTGTTCATGGTTTTATATATAAAGGCGCGTGAAATTCACACATCAGAGTAAGACACTCGCATATCCAGTTGACGTTGCGACGGGTTATAAACCCATAATATATATATATATATATATATATATATATATATATATATATATATATATATATATATATATATATATAGGTAATATACCGGTTAAGGTAGGTTTTCGGATGAACATAACTATCAAATAAATATTTCCTGACTCCTAAGAAAACCTACTCCACATTTGGTCCCTCCTCATCTCTGTATAATTCCTTCCTCCCTTCATCCCGTCCAACATCCCTATCCTGTTCCTGCCCTCTCCTCGTTTGCCCCAACATCCTCCCCTCTATTACCTACTTCAATATTCCACTACCCCTCAATACACCATTCATTCATTTTTCCTGCCTCCATAGGATTTCTCTCAACAAACCACTCTCCTCACCCACCATCTCCAGTACTTCCTCATTTGTTTTCCTTTCGGTCCATTTCACCTTCTCCATTCTTCTCCACACCCACATTTCAAAAGCCTCCAATCTACGTCTATCCTCCTGCTTCAGTGACCACGTTTCCGCGCCGTACATAGCTACGCTCCATATCAGAGTTTTTACCAGTGTTGTCTTAACATCCCTACTCAACGTCCCCGTCATCAACTCCCTCCTCCTTGAGAAAGCCTCCTTGCCTAGCGCAATTCTTCTCCTTACGTCCCTTCCACTTTGACCGTATTGGTCCAAAACACATCCCAGACATGTAAATTGTTCTACCTGCTCTGTTTTTTCCCTTCCTATCTTAATATTTAGTTTAGTCTTTTTCTGGAAAATCGCATAACCTCTGTTTTAGTAATATCGATTCTAAATCCATACCTATCCCACTGAATTTACAATTCACTCAGCAATGCTTGCAACACCTTGGCCGACTGTAATGCTTGGCCATCAGAAAACCTAACCGATTTTACGAATTTCCCTCCGACGTTCATTCCCACCTCCAGTTCTTCCCATGCCTTTTAATCATTTCCTACACATATACGTTGAACAGCACCGGTGACAATGGGCAACCCTGCCTTACCCCTCTTCCTAACACTGCCCATCCGGACATCCGTTCCCCACTCGCACCTGAGCAGTCTGAGACATGTACAGGTTGCGGATCAGTGTCCTGTCCCTCCAATCCATTCCTATTTTCTGTAATATACTCTAATATATATTTCCCAATCCACTCCATCAAACGCTTTTTCGAAATCTACGAAACAGGCAAAAACGTCCTGATTGTATTCTATATTCCTCTCAATTAGTGATCTCATCACTGTAATGGTATCACGTGTATCACTCCCCTTCCTAAACCCAAACTGATCATCCTCTAAGTAATAATTTGCCTTACTCTCTATCCTTTTAATGATGATCCTGAGAATAACTTTTGCTACGTGGGATATACTACCGGCACGCGTGTATAAAGAACTGTCGGCTGAAATTGCCCCATATCTAGATATAATATTTAAGAAATCATAAAGTCCCTCATTGCAAATTACTGGCGAAATTGGAATCCTATGGAATACACGAAAGTATTATTAACTGGATTAAACAATTATTAAGTGATCGTGTCCAAACAGTCGTCCTGGACGGTGTATCATCCGATACTGTCAAGGTCACGGCGGGGGTACCACAAGGAAGTGTCATAGGTCCCCTCCTTTTCCTTATTTACATAAATGACCTCAGTACCGTAGTTAATAGCAAGCTCCGTCTTTTCGCCGATGATGCAGTAATTTATGGGGACATCCGAAGTCACGAAGACAGAGTCGTGTTAGCCAACGACCTAGATGCAATTCAAAATTGGTGCGATACATGGCAATTGGAATTGAATTTTAAAAAATGCGTAGTAATACATTTTTGGGAAAAGAGTAATTCCCTCCCTTATAGTTACAAAGTGAAACAAACCAATATCGAGAGGGTAGATTCCTTTAAATACTTGGGTGTAACAATTACTCACGATCTGTCCTGGGGAAAACACATACGAGAAATATGCGGTCGTGCTAATAAAAAATTGGGATTTGTGAAAAGAGTGCTAGGTAAATGCGACGAAAAGGTGAAAGAACGATGTTTCCTTGCCTTGGTCAGGCCCCACCTAGAGTATGCTGCCAGTATATTGGATCCTCATAACATAAATTTGGTTTCGGAATTAGATCGAGTTCAGCGGAGGGGGGCTAGATTTGTCAAACATTGTTATGACCAACTCAGCAGCGTATCCACTTTGTTAGACAATTTAGGTTGGGATTCTCTTACACAGCGGCGTTTCCAATATAGATTAAACTTATTAAAAACATTTAAAGATGGGCCCTTTTCCGATGACATCAAGGATATAATACGAACCCCAACGTATTACGATCGAAGGGATCACGAATATAAGACTAGAGAGATAGACTGCAAGACTGACAGGTTTAAAATGTCATTTTTTCCAAGAACGATAAGGGACCAGAATGCTCGTAGTCGAAATTCCCCAGGACTTAGTTCATTACAATAAGTATTAACGTACAGGTTAGGGACTTCGCGAGGATGTGTATACATGTGTGTATGTATGTATGTATATATATGTATGTGTGTATATATATATATATATATATTTTTTCCCTACAGGTCCCCCCCACCTTTCCTCACCTAACTCCCAACCCCCTCAACCCTTACCCTTCCCTCATGGTGCTACACCCCCTGCCACACACCTTTTTGGTGGCTCGCAGGGCACTTATGTAGATGTAGATGTAGATATCAAACGTTCTGTAATCCTCACATGACGTAGCCTTTACCTTTTTGGAATAGGAACTAACACTGATCTCATAAAATCTTCCGGCCAGATTCCTTCCTCATAGATACCAGGAATCAGTCCATATAAGGCCATTCTTCCCATATTTTCCTAAACACTTCGACAGTTCCACAGGTATGTTGTGTACCCCCACGGCCTTATTTGGTTTCATCTCCTTTAATGCCCTTTCTATTTCTTCGTCGAGTTCACCTGGACCTAAGCTATCTTCTTCTACGTCACGTTCCTTTTCTATGTCTAACCTTTCCTTCCTCTTGGATTTTCTCTGTGTCAACTATTATATTACCCCATTTATCTTTAACTGTTAGCAATGATGTTGCCTTCTTACTTCCCGATAATAACTTAACCTTGCTGTATAGCACACCAATTTCACCCTTCCTCTGTAAACTTTCCATACCCTCGCATTGCGTTGTTCAACATTTTTCTTTTGCTTTATTTGTGGCCCTTCTCAATTTATTGTTTAACTCTTTGTACTTCATTTTGCCTAAATCTGTGCTTACATTCTTCCATCTTCTTCTCTCATCCATCTTTGCAATTATTTCATCCGTTACCCATGGTTTCCTTATCCTTTTCCCGTTAACGGTTCCTATAGTGTCTTTTGCGGCTTTCGATATCACTTTCTTCATAAATTCCCATGATATAACCCAGATGATACCTCTCTGAGTCACCTGGCATTTTCCATGTATACCTACGCCTTTTGTGGTGTCTAAACCATGTGTTAGTGATGACTAACCCCTGTCTCCTGCAGAATTCAACTGCTTTCTCCCCGCGTTCATTCCTCGTGCCTAACCCATAGTCCCCCACCTCACCACCATCTCTTCTTTCGCTTACCGTAGTACTCCAATCCCCAGTACAATAGATATGCGATGATAATTAATTTTAATAAACAAAGTTTATGCCATGGTCCAGAAAGAGAAAGGCTGAGCTAAACATTAAAATAGGTGGAGAAAAGTAGAGCAGGTATAACAGGTTACGTATTTCGGAAGTGTTTTGGACCAACATGTTTTGAGTGGTAGGGGCGTTAGGTAAAGATTTGCCCTTTGCAAAGATGCTTTCCCGAGGAGGAAGTACTTGATGACGGGGACTTTGAGTAGGGAGATTAAGAAAAGACTCGTAAAAACTTTTATGCATAGCGTAGATATGTACGGCGCGGAAACACATTTATTAAAACAAGATAATAGGCATAGTTTGGAGTCTTTTCAAATTTGGGTGTGGAGAAGGATGGAGTAGTTGGAGTGGACAGAAATGAAAACAAAGGAGGAAGTGCTATTTAAATATACAAGGAACGTAGCTACGGTCGTGGAGCAATGTAAACAAAAAAATGCCGAGACCGTAAACTTGATTGGCACGAAGTGATAAGAAAAAAGAAGAAGAAAAAAATACAAGTAAGGGGAGAAATAGAGGACACACACACTAGGTCACCTGGGTGTGTATGAAGAACAGTGACCCACGTATGCCTCAATCACACACAAAAGCCAAAATGAATAACAAAAATAATGAACAATAAAACAAACTTTCAACCACCCGTTATACACTAGGGTGTGTTTAGAAATAACTGTCACTCCCGTGAATCACATTCACACGCACACACTCAGGGTTTACCTTCCTATGTCAGTGACCCGTCAATCACACAAATAAATCAAAATTATAAAAGGATGTAGTGAAACAGAAACGCCTCAATAATGGAATACGCATGCATTAGCACACCCCTATGAATGTGCAACTCATTCCAATTTAACAAGCTATTTTTCAAACAAAGTGTTGGCTCTTCCATGGACGACTCTCCTCCCCCATTCTTCCTCCCTTACCTAAATAGTTTTAAAAATACGGAAAATTAGTCTTTTCACTTTTTCTCTTCTAATTATTTCAGTTGCATGGACGACTTGAACACCATCTTTGACACTTCCGTCACCAACATACATAACTTCCTTACAATTGCCCTCATGTTAGGTATCCCCAACATTTTCTTTACTTGTAAATAGAATTTGAAAATTCCCTAACCTTCCTAGCTATTTTGTGGAAAATAATGCCAACCAAACAGAGGTATTTGAAATATTCAGGAACCCATCACATTCAGACCTTTATATCCCTTACGATTCCTTCCACTTTTCCACATGTAATAAAACAGCCTTCCGTTTTCAGAGAAACTCTCTCTTCTCGAGGTCACTTGAATGATATGCTTTTCCAATGTACTTCAGTGCAGTATAAACATAGTCACCGCTCCCGGTTACAACGCTTATATAACACACCGAATCTTCAAAAAACTAATCAGGTGTCTTGGGACCTTTTCTTCTTTTTTTGGCAAAAAATATATGAAACTCCCTTTTCATCCACCTTCTACCATTTATATATTTTTAAATAAAATTTCATATAAATTTATTTCTTATACATTTTCAAATTCACAAATCTTATTAGCGTTCTTCAGAATGCCGTTATTAAACAAATTCAGTACCCTTGTACCGAAACATGCCGAGAAAACTAAGCGTCAACCCCTCATCAGATTTAAGTTAAGTGCATTTCACTTGCAATGGACCGGAAAAGTAGAGAATCACCAAATATTTATGACAAATATCGTAAAATCACTCTTCCGGGGATTTTAACCTCCAATAGATTTCATATGCTTGACACTTGTGAATGCATTTTCTCGAAAATTCGAAATCAGTTTAAATTCAGAGCTGGCCACTCCGTGTTCTAATTACCCTTAAGGATCCAACCCATCCCTTCCTCCCCCGCCCTACTTTCCCCTCCATTTTCTCCTTCCTGCTCATATCCGCTCGATCCGGTAAACTTCCCTTCGGTAATCATTCTTCGTCCGATGAAGTCGTTGTCAAGCCTTTGCGTCGAAACGGAGTTGCATCTCAATACTTCTCTTTCTTTTCTTTCTCCCTCCTTCCGCTTTCCTTTGACTCTTAAATACCTTTCGTCCATCTCCTCATACCCTGTCTTTCCACCGCCCCACAACCATTCGCCGCTGTCCATGCGCCGCTCTCCATTAGGACAGATTAAATGTAACAGTCGGTCGTATCGGAAGTTGACGGCACTTTTACTCTGTCGGAATGGAGGAGATTGCCTATCGATGAATGATTCTCCAGCAAGTGATCGATTCCTGTAAGCTACCATTTCCATTTCTTCAATCTTCTCACAATCCACACCTATTCTTCCCCAATTCATACTTGTTGGACATTGAAAACCTCCCAAGAAAATATACTCGTTTCCGAAGAAGTAGCCCGGCACCCCATTTTAAACTTAACTGTTTTTAAATCCAGCATGCTTCCCTTGATTCTATCCAACATCCCTATCACAGTCCTCACTTACCAAACATTCTCTTGAAAGAAAAAAAACTGTGAAAGTATTTTTCAAAATCCCATTGCCGATCAATATACTTTTCATCCATTTTTCCTGTTTCCTTACGATTTCTCCCAATAATTCTCTCTCCTCCCCTCTCACCATTCATAGTACTTCCTCGTTTGTTTTCCTCTTGACCCATTTCACCTTTTCCATCCTTCTTCACACTCACATTTTCCCAAAATAACTCCGAACTAACGTATAACATATACAACTATATACAACGTACAACTTCGTATAACAAATACCTGCTTCAGTGGCCAAGTTTCCGCACCGTACATTGCCACGCTCTAAATCAAAACCTGGGCGAGTCTTTTCTTAATATTCTCGCACAACGTCACTGTCATCAACTCACTCCTCGTAAAAGCCTAATTGCCCAGTGCAAATACTTCTTCTTACGTCCCTCTTACTTCGACCATGTCGGTCAAAAAACTTCCCAGGCACTCAGATACACATGTAGGCGGTTACGCAGCGGATAAAGTAAGATGTTCTAATCCCTAGTAATTGAAAATACTCCTTCGTGTACATACAAGGTAGGCATGCAAATCCGCGATTGGCAAAAGCTAATTGAGCAACATATTATTTGTGCAGAATATACTCCATGGAGACACCACCAATGATCCAGGTGAAACAATAGCATACCTTTTTAGGAGAAAATGCGGTAGCGACTCCAGTATGAATCTATGCACTGATAGTTCACGGCCTCCGATTTATAGATTGAATCGTATCATATTCTATCCAGTTCTGGTCTGGTTATTCTTGCGCTATGTAATTGCTTCCTGAACTGATCTAAGAGAAAATTGGAAGTTGAATGGGGTTGGAAAATTCATAATTCTCTTGCAGCAAATAGGATAGGTTAAAAGAGAATACTGTCTTTAAGAGGAACAGCCGGCAAGGAGAAGTTGGGAGGCGAGAGATTGTCGAGGAATGTCTCACTGCCTGTTTTTTTAATATAAAATGGGGACTAATTAAGGGTCGACGGCCGAGTGTGTTCCGCATGACTGGGACGGGGTAAGCTTTGAAAAGTCTTTAATCCAATCGTAAAGGTTTCCTTTCCCTTGAACTGAATAAACAAGGGAGACGCTCGTTTTCATTTTATCACTATTTACTCCGCCAATGTGCTTCCCAGCGTATTAACATCTATATTACTTTGAGTTCACTTGATAACAAGAAAGTTTTGATGAAGTGTGTCTTGAACGTTTGGGTTTGCAGAGGACGACTTTCACCAATAAAGCGGGTGCAGAGGATTAATTTCAAGATTATTTTTATAAACTTTTTCTTTTTCATATTTATCCCAATATAATTCGAAGAAAATACATGAGAAATGTTAAATTTTGTATTCCATCACATTTTAATGACTACACTTATGATTGATATATTTACAGTCAGTTCGGTAAGAAAGACTAAATTTCTTTCACTTCACTGTTATCTCTTATGCGTCAAAATCAAGTTATATAACATAGAAATCGATTCAACTTCGGAATCCCACACGAATTTAATTCATAAGGTAGTACATTAGCTAATAACTGTTCAGTTTTCGATCTGGATCAAGTTGAAATATCACAATATAATTGAATAGAACGTATAATTTTTTTACAGAAAGAATTAGGTTTTTCGTGATTCTTACAACAATGTTTTTTAGGGCACCAGTTATTGGACAACTTGCTACCTGAGTAAGTACTAAGAACAATTTTTGCAAAGCCTTTCAAAAGAAATTTAGAATAGGTGAGCCACCATACGCTAAAAAGCGCAACAAGATGAGAAGGTCAAAATATTGTCTGAAGCTAATCACTGTTAAAGTTTAAATATTACGAAAGTTACCCAAGTTCAAATCAAATAAATATATTTTCCAATCCCAAAAGCATGGGATCAACGAAAATTTTACTGCAGTAAATTTTATTTCACAGTTGCAAAAACCTTCAAATCGCACAACGGTGAGAAAAATCAGATGAAAATGTTTTGATTGCAGGAATTTTCATATAATTAAAAAGATTTTTACACATTTAAAAATATAGCATATTCGAATATAGATTGAATATGTTAACTCTACGTAAATATTACGCAAAAACTAAATTTTGAAGCTGATTATTTTAATTTTTTAAACATTAAACCGTTTAGTATCGGAGCCACGACCACTACTCTTCCTAGAAATATTAGTCGATGCGTCGAATAGACTTTGCATTTTTCGAATGGATCAATAGCATTTTTACTGACACTAATGTGATAGTCAAATATTTTATCAGTAGTGACAGCCATTATACACGCGCTACGTTGATTCCCATCCCCCTACATATGAAACCGTTAAAAATGTCATTGGCGTTTCGAGACGAAAACAAGAGACAATTACGAAAAGTGAAGAATCAGGCGTGATATTGTGGAATCGAGACATAATGAAAACTTCGTTGCAATTTTCCACAGTTAAAACTTTATTGCCGACCATGGTTTCGATACACTGTATCATCTTCAGGTGAGGGAGAGTACAAGGAGAAAGGATATATATACCAAGGAGGGGTGGCAGGGGAGGAGGGAGCGGGTGGGAAGGGGGGTGGGGTTTTGTCATACAAAGAAAGGCAGGAAAAACCAATGGAACCCCCGAAGTGCGGGCAGCTCACTCTTCGGGGGGGGGGGGGAAGGTGTCGCCATAATGGTGATGTGATGTCGCCACTTTGGTGGGAATTAGTTCTCTCGTCTCTAGAAAATCAATGGACGTCCGACGGGAAGAGATCGCCACCAGAACTCCGAGAGGCTCATCATCGAGGGTGTCCCGTCTTGTCCCAGGATCACAACTCTCGTTCGCCCCAAACCAACAACCACGAACCCCGGCGCAGACCAAACCCACTCTCCCCCTCCCTCCCTCAAGTGGTGGAAGACGAGGAAATCGTAGAAAAAAGGACTACGGGAAAGGTTTTCTACGCTGTAGGCACCAGTGTTCCTCCAACTTCTCCCGAAAACAAATATTTTATGCGTGAAAACTAGAGCAGAGCTCGCTCCGAAAGTGTTCCTCGGTGGGTTTCATCTTTTCGAGCGCGCGCATTTGAGCAGATTCTCGAATCGCACCTGAGAGGCGCTAAAAAAATATCGATCGGGTCCTAGCAAGAATGGTGCGGATATAAGAGGCGGCTGATACTTGCGTGCGGATTTGAACGCGAAATATAGTAGCATGTTCATGTGGAAGATCCGAATAGCATTTTTGTCGATATTTCATTCTGTTCAGGGTCGGTTCTAAGGTTGGGCACACGGGAGGGTTCCTTCCTCAACGATTGCGGTTCCGAACCCTTACACCACGGCAAGAATGTCGTGGACAGTCATGGGTGATGTAAAGTGATTTGCCGAAGGATACAAAAGGTACCATCTGGGTCACCACTCCGTTACACGCACTCTTCAATGCATATAACATTCCCTTTCAAGTAGCAAGAGTTATTTGAGGGGAGGCGACCGACGGCTGATTAGGGTAGTTAAGTAGGGGTGGGATTTTTCCCAGGGAATTGGAGCACGAAGGTGAGAGAAAAACCTGGTGTTTGCATTAAGACTACTATTAGATAAAGTACCCAAGGATTCACATAAGCTTATGTATCATCCGATAGATGACTACTTTCCCTGAACTGCTCACCTCATATCATTTTCAAGTAGGAATCAGGAGAGCCCTGAAAAATCCTGCCATCACCGGGATTCGAACACGGATCCTCTCAGTGGGAAGTCGATATGCTGGTCATAGCACAACTCTTACCCCACATCTATTCCAAATATTTATTAATATATTCTAATTAACTCCTACAGTTACAATTACTATTTTAAATAAGTAATGGATCAGTTATATGCTAATGAGGTTCAGAAACAAATCCCGCTGGTCGCTGGAGACTACACGTGTAAACAGCCAACTCGTCAATCGCATTATGGCATTTCCCCGAAACTTGGAAACATGCTGTAATAAAATGTATAACAAAAAAGGGTGGAAAAATAATATCTGGGAAAGACTTTAGACAAATCTCACTAATCTCAAGCTTAGGGAAACTGCTAGAAAGTCCGATAACACCTTATATATTAAGACATCCCTATGAAAACAATATGCTGACACCAAAGCAATTCGGTTTCGGAAAAAAACATTCAACAACTCATCAGATCAATAGAGTAGTAGACTTCATCAGTGACACATTTAATAAAAAGAAGTGGGTAATAGGAATATTTCTTGATCGCACCGAAGAATTTGACATGGTGTGCCACGATAGGCTACAGCAAAAAATGGGAAACTGGAATTTCCCCAAATTGAGTTTTGTAACCAGGGAGCATTTTCACCAAGTTTGGCCGGAAATCGTTTTTAAAATCTGTATTGCTACAAGGGCAATATACCACACACGCCGCTCACTAAGTATCAAACATAGTCCTGTCTTTCTTCTTCTATACTGTAGTGAATATTAGGATACGCTTGCAATTGCTTATGTCAGCTGTTTCTCGATGTTAAGCATTCGACACTTATTGATTAGACTCTGGGGGAGAGGACCCGGGAAGTGTGTAACCGCTCCTCCTTAATGTCAAATAAAGATGACGCCCGCTCTAAAGATTACGGCCCAGGGAATGAAAAAAGGCCAGCATATATGCGGTGGTAATCCATGGAGGATCTATGGAAAGGACAAAAGTGGAGAGATAGAGAGAGAAAGCAAAGATAAATAAAGTAAGACGTTAAACGAGAGATGTCTAAAGAACGTGTCGTATTCCTGGTATTTGATGATGTGATACCTGATTCAGAGGTCAAAGAAAAGAGTATTTCGACAGACTGTGCGGCCAAACTATCGCCAATTGTCTAAGCGATAAATTTCTCATTCTTACAATTTCAATGTCACTCCTTCCTCTCGAGACCCATGCACATTAGGAGGGCATTATGAGATTCTGCTGGCAGCCTGAATGGGTGGCCACCTGTTTTCTACGATAATATTTCCCGCCTTTAATACATTTAGAGTGCATAACGAGTACATACAGTACATATGGTCATATATAGTGGTCAACGCATGTTTAACGTACTTTACTTGCCGAATCATTGAAAGTCATCATCTGAGGTCACTTCCCTCGAAATTCATCCTCAAATTATATTTTCATATCGAAATGGTACCAATGACGCCATTTAAAATCTAATAATGAAATTGAGATCGTTGAGTGACTTCCCGCCTTGGTGGCTCTATTTCAGAATACTATGCCTAGTATCGGCTTTTGCTCTGTCATTTTTAAAATGTCCTTTTTTACAAATAAGTATGTAAGAAACCATAAACACAGTATTCAACCCGAAGGTCGGTTGGGTAAGTGATGGTAGATGGTTATTTCAACTCAAAATGATATATATATATATATATATATATATATATATATGTTTATAATATAATTATAAACATAATAATTTTATAATCTATTAGTCTTTTGATAATATTATTTTCATATTTTGTTTTAAAATATACATATAATACTATGGATATATATATATATATATATATATATCTTAATATAAATAAAATGCCTATAAAATGATTATTAATAATTTATTTCCCTCCTAATACAATAAATACTTCAATTATTGTTTTTATTAACAGAGTGAGACCATTATAAAAATAGGATGTACCTCCTTAAGATCAGCACACACATTTCTTGCCTAGAGCGAGAGGTTATCGTCTGAAGATTTTCATCCCCAAGTAAAGTTATGTTTTTCACTGGTGCACCAATGAATGATATGCATCCATATTTGCTTTCAACATCACTTTGAAATCCCCTTTTCGGAAAGAGGAGCCACGGGAGTTCCCTGCTTTCCTGGAAATTGACGGGCGACCCCTCGAAAGGCGCATATTATCCCGAAGTGTGCCATTAACAGTCGTGCGGCTAATATTGTCCATCGTTCCATATTCGCCCCCCCATCTCCTTTGTCATCCTTTGTCCATCATTTCCGTTCGCGCCCCACAATTGTCGCCTTTTGATAAATGCATAGTACACTGTTTGTGGCTGTCAAGGGAGGTTTTTGTCCTATTGGGAATGAGGCCATCGTCCGATTCAACGGACGGCTTCCGTATTGACCACATCGATCCCACCCTCGCATTCGTATGCAAGAGATTCGAGACGTTAAATTCGTTATATCAAGATTACAAATTGCCCAACTTGAGGCCTCTGTTTTTCCGTGGCGTCCGGCTGATCCCAGCGGCCGTCTGGAGAGGGTTGTAGCTCACCAGTATGCATATTTTTCGAGTTTATACTGTTTATAAATCATACGTATGCACCAAAAATCATGTACCTGGTTAATCAAAACAATAAAAGGGAGAAGTTATCGTATAGATACGCGTATTATTTATTTTCAACTTATGAGGTGGATTGATTACTTACCTATTAAAATACTAGAAGTAAAAGTGGTCACATTGATCAACTTTACCCTCTTAATTTTAAAAGATATATGATTTAGATAAAATTGCTGACAAAACCCTAGTGCTATTTGAAGAAAATGGTAATTAAAAAACCAATTTTTTAGTAATTTTGAATTTTAGTCTTTTGAACTTTTTTTACATTTTAATTAAATTTCTACATTCAATAGTAATAATATCTGTAATAGTTTCCTGGAACCCTTTAAATGTTGATATTTCCATTTAGAAAAATCATATAAATCTTTAAAATATACTTATATGTTATCCGCGATTGCCATAAGCAATGGGATACTTTCAAGTATCATATTAAGAGTTATTCACCTCAGTTCTATCCAAAAGAAACTCTTCAGGGAAGAAAATTAAAAAGGATCCCTCCCGCCAAAACTGTATCTTTTTAATGATTTAGTCCTTCCTTTATTTTATCCGTCTTTTCGTATTCATTCATTCATATATATATATATATATATATATATATATATATATATATATATATATATATATATTGTTCAAAAACATATATATTCATAAACTCTCCTCTAATTTTCATTATAATGAAGACACCCATTGGCATTCTGAAATTTTAATCAGATTAATCATGCAGAGCTTAATAATTACAACCAAATCTAAATGAATCGAGTATATGGTTCTTAAAAATACGCTTTTATCCCTTTATAATGATATTTAATTTAAAATATATTGTTTTTCTGGTGTAGTTTAGGAGAACATTCTACCTATTACTGGCTCCCAAAGCTACTATTATTAGATTAATGCATGGAGGAAAATTCACTTTCAATTATTCACTTAATTCGCCTTTTCAATTGAAGACAATACTTCCAGCATCATATTTGCATTGCCCTCCTGTATTGTAGATGCCGACAAACGTTTCCTTCGCCCAACAGCAAATATTTGCATTTCAGCGCAGAAAACGTTGATCGGTATCATATGTTATAAAATGTCCTCAGTCGTTAGTACGTCATCAGTTCGTGTAAAAATCAGCAAAAATGTATCGTTCCCGACTTCTGTACCTGTAAGAAGAGTAAAAAAGACAAAAAATTGACAAAAATAGCATTATTATAATAGGATTATCTAACCACGGAGATAAACGCCCCAGTTGGCTGTCTGTATCCTGCAGGGTAGTTACGTGTTGTTTCTATTTGTACTGCGGATGTTATAGTTAACAGGCGGTTTACGCCTGACAATACTCGCGACCTGAATTCATTTTCCCTGCCTCCATAGGATGTCTCCCAACAAATCCCTCTGCTCGTTCATCATGCCTATGACTTCCTCATTTGTTTTCCTTTCATTCAATTTCACTTTCTCCATTATTTGCCACACCCACATTTCCAAAGCCTCCAATCTACGTCTATCCTCCTGCTTCAGTGACCACGTTTCCGCGCTCCATGCCTCTGCTCCATGCCAAATTTTAATCTATTACACAGGCCAACAGTGGTTTTGGTGCCGGAGCTTTTAATGTTGATTTAAAGAACACTTGGGGTGCTGAATCCAATTATGACACTAGTTTTTTTCCTATCAGCTATAGTTTTCAAGATATTGATATGTTCCTATTTTCTTTTACCATATATTCCCATGTATACTTATAGATTTATTTAACTTTGAAAAGTATTTTCCGGAATATATCAAATATTAAAACAACTAATCGTAACATGTGCCATATCTAAAAAAGTAGAGCTGTTAAATAAAAACGGATTTCATATTTGGATACAGCTCTACAAATATAGTTAAAATCAGCACAAAGATTCCCGGCACCAAAAAAAAATTTTTTTGTAGGCCTGTGTTATTTTCTTAACATCCTTATTTGACGCCCTTATCATCAATTTCGTCCTTTATGGGAAGCTAACTTTTCTTAATCAATACACTTCCACTTCCTTTCTTGGTTCAATACACTTCCAATTAAGGTTAACAGTTTTATGCACTCTATTGCCTCCATTTTTGACGTCTGACTTACTCTTTAACTTACGGAAAATCTTAAAATATTTACTACACCGATTCTCAATGTGCACCCATCACACCTGTGTTCCATAGTGCCCCGATAACCTATGGTTGACTTATAAACTAATTCTTTATCATCCCCATACCTGATTTTAAGCTATTTCCATCGGCTTTCATTTCTGTACCTAGCCAAAGAAAGCCAAGCTATTTTGTCAATTCCCCAAATATAAGTTGAAAAGCGAGAGTTCACGATAACTATGATTATTGCATAAAAATGTAATTGGTAATGCAACATAAATAAACTCTAAGATTGGCATTAGATCCGACCATAATTTTAATACACGAAATTCTATTCAAAAGCGAAAAAGGATGCGATTTTTTTAAAATTCCTTGTTGATAAATAAATTTAATATTCTAAAGCCATAGTTTTAATTCGTAACTACTTATAAACTGTTAATTTAAGATTTGGTTTTATGCAATACAATCTTAGAAAATTTAGCTCATAAAGAAAATATTTCTTAAATTGATGTTTATCACGCCTTGATTTAAGTCAAAAATCATTTCAAAGAATGACATTTGAACGTCATATTTACAGTTTGTTAATAATTTCAGACTGGTATGCATAAATTGAAGAATACTTCGCTAATTTAGATTGAATAAACCAATGGATTATTGGAAAATAGTTCTGTATGGTTATAACACTCAATGTTAATGTCCTATTGTATATTTGGCCTTGTGACTATTGAGCGACCTTTCTAGAGACATTACCCAATACGTAGGTCATTAGTGATGTAAGATTGATAACAATTTGATATTATTAGCTGGACATTCTTTCATGGCATTACCATCAAACTTCATAGCTTTGAACATTAAATTAAATAAGTGTAGTTGAGTAATGTTTCGAGATTAATCTACTAAAGCCCGTAGAAAATGTCTCATCAAGAAAGGCGAAGAATGAAGTACGCGTGTGGGAAGTAATAAAAGCTGACAGTTTTTTAACGGAATTCCGCCTTGAACTCCCAAACTTTAAACTGCCTGTAATAATGGCCGTTCATAAAAGAATAGTGGACAAACAAGTCATTATAATTCCAGACACTACCCCCGCCTGGTGCAGTTTACTGCTGGCATAAATCTCATGTTCTACTTAAATAATTGTACGTAAGGCTCTAACCACCAGCACTCATATAAAATAAGTATTCGGCTTTCGTCCGACATCAGTGTAAAAACCGATTGCATCTGAACCAGTTTAATGTACGAAAGTAGATGAAATTAATGCTAAAAATTAACTATGAAAAGTTGCAAAATAAATTAAATTAGTTCTTAAACCATTTAAGTGTTTCCTAAATATCAAAGTAAGTTTTTGATATGATCGTTTTAATTAGAATAATGAGTGTGTGCGTAAAGGTTTGAAATTAAACTGGTTGAGTGTCCCTCTTTTTTTTAAATAACCGTAAGCAGCAGCTGCACATTTTCGTCAGTGCAAACATTCAGAGCCCCGCCTCTGACAATCGATCGAGTAATATACTCGTCGACAGTACTTGTTATGAGTGTCGCAGGAGGGGGTGGACGCAGGTGACTATATCGGAGGGTGCATTCACGACGCAGACAGGGAGGTCTTTCGCTGTGAAGCATTTCAAATAGGGTGTCCATTTCTCTCCCCAGGTTTTTTGCAAGTGCCGCATTATCGGTGGAGACTTTACTGAATCCGCATCACACTCTATGTCTGCTTGTTTTTACCTCTTGTTTCGCTTGTCCCTTCCACAGATAGTTGCTGAAAGATTTATCTAGTGAGAAAGAAATTTATCTACATCGAAACATGTGAGCT
This sequence comes from Hetaerina titia, assembly GCA_037158775.1. Taxonomy (NCBI): domain Eukaryota; kingdom Metazoa; phylum Arthropoda; class Insecta; order Odonata; family Calopterygidae; genus Hetaerina; species Hetaerina titia. The sequence continues at coordinate 5,995,653 of CM073770.1, read as the reverse complement.
TACGGCTGCATAAATCTTCGCAAAAATTTCAGTGTTAACTGTGTCTTTCAAAAGATTTCAGTTCCTTCGCAAATAATCGGAAAACAAAAAGTCTTTGTTTCGATTCCAGGATCAGAAAAACTTTTCTGATCGGGGATCTTGCTTTTAAGTACTTCTTTCCAACTTCCTCTCACTTACCAGAGCTCGTTTTTGAAGATGTTTTTAAAAGGCGAAGAAGAAAGATGAAGATCCGGACCTCTTCATCAGCAGGAGATAAGGGCAAGGAAAGACTGGAAAGGCTTCAGAGTCTTCTTTGGCTGACAAAGGACTCGTTCTCAGACCCAGAAAACGTTCGTGGGTTACACATTCATGTCAATTGTTCGCCTCTTTGTACCAAATATTTTTCCAATCGAATGTAAGTGCCTTTTGCACGCAAAAACACACGTGGACAAGGTCTCAAGAGTCTTCTGTCCTTCCTTCTGTCGCGCCCCAGTCCCTTCCGCTCGAGCCCTCATTGGCCACTACCTTCGGCAAGGAGACCGCATTCGGGGGGCGGAGGGGAACCCGGCGGACGCGTTGAACGACTGCGGTCCCCCGAGACACCTTTTTACGTCACCGCGCGCCCTATAAACTTGGCGCTGTAAACCTTTGAAATGGAGCGTCTGGAGCCATCTCTTCGGCTCGGTAATTTTCGTGGTGATGGATCCTGTGGGAGAGGATATTGGTCGTGGTAGCATCCGTGCCTTCTATCACATTAATAAACCACGATAAAGTTAAAGGATTCAACGTGTATACGAAAATTACGCATATGAAATAACCTCGAGTTCACTCGGGGGTTACCTTAACTTTCAAATTATGTCACTCGATGTCTTTTTATAGAAAAATGCATCGTCATATTGCAAACTTTTTCAGAAAAAAAATTCCTTTAAACGGACAACGATCGCAATAATTGTCTGTATGCTATTAATGCCCAAACATTTTTTTAAAATTTAGAAGGATCTTTTTAAAAAATCAATCAGTGTTTGTTGAAATTAAAGGTATTTTTCGAAGTAATTTAAAATAAATGAAAAACTTTACAAGATTTATAATTGCTAAAAATGGTGATATTGTAACCTTTGCAGTTTTTTTATTTGTTGGTTAAATTAAATAAATCGCTGAATTCACGTTTAAAGAGGACCGGGAGCCACTTTGAACACCATTTGACAGGCCTACCAGTCGGTTCAAAAAATCGCCATAAACATGCCGATGGTGAAGCCCAATGATGGTTCACCTTTCATCGGTCCCTCGCGGTGCTATGTTGATGAAAGAATCTGCTCTGCTGCCTTGATAAGCCTTCCCATGCAAGCGAGAACGGGCGATGGTACGTATCGCCAACACCGCGTGAGAAATGACTGGAGAGGATATCACGTCCTTCGTCCAAATCATCCGCTGACAGTATTAACAAGCCCACATTTTTACGGTAGTTTTATAGTAATTTTCCCACCATAAAAAAGCATTCGTAACATGGGCCTCCGTGGAAGAAACTTATATCTTTAGCAAAAGAAAACCGTTCCGAATATGATGGATATTCTAGTTCTTTACCGATATACATACGAGTATATAAGAAAGATTATGGTAACATTTAACTTTAATTTAATATTTAACTTAGATTTTTAACTTGTGTGAAATAAAAACGGGAATAACCTCTGTAGTTTTCGGTTCAACTTGCTGAAACATCACGATGAAAAGTAAATAACAATAACTTTTACGTTCCACTAATTTTTATTTTAAAAACCTTTTTGACATTTTTGAAAATAAAAATCAGTGGCACTTATTTATTAGTATTAACCTTTCAAGGAGAATAAACATTTCCACCTTCAATCGAGAGATACGTATCCAGTCCTTATATGTATGGTCTCAGTATTTTTTTAGTCTATCGACTCGTGAATGGACAAATTCCCCCTAGACTCGAATATGCCAGGTAATATTTGAGCTTAAGGTTTAAGGGACGTAGAGTTTTTAAGATACAAAAAGGCCATTGCGTATTTTTATAAATAATTAAGGTACAATGAGTACGGGCTGGTAATGGTTTTAACATATCTTAATTCAATGTTATTTTCCATGGATCTGTAAGAGGAATACAGTTGTTAACCAACCAATTAAAGATTCCCTAGCAACGGTGAGTCCACAATTTCTCAGAATTCCATCAATGAGAGAGCATCGGACTAGTTATTTTGGAAAAGAGGAAGTGTAATTAAATCACATTGTCATGAAGACAAGAAAGAATCTTTCAGTGATGATAGCTCAGCATTCATTAAGACGAAGCAGTCAATGGGAAGAGTGCTTATGTCTGTTTGAAAGGGTCGGGAAGTTTACTTCGGATCGCGATTAGGAAATTCGCCCGTTATTACGCGAGTACTAAATATTATATGATTTGCAATTCATAAAGATTAAGTTTCAAAAACATTCCTTCATTTCATTGCAAGCTAAATATACATTTTTTTGCCAATGATTCACCCATTTTTTCTCGATCTGCGAACACAAATTCAGTAAAGGATTTTAAAAACGCCCAATTAAAAGCAAGTGCCAGTAAAGCGGTCGTACAGAATTAAATCCGAATAAAATATTAATTTCTCAATATTATTCCGTATTGTAGATGATAAATAGAATGTAAGTAAATAAGATACTTCATTCCACTTGGTATTACGATAACTCTTTCAAATCTAAAAAGGTTTCATTGCAACAATTTCAGAACGCAAAAATCATTCGCCTTGACCGGGATGCAAACCCGGATCCCTCGATATCCGGCCGAGTGCTTTAGCCAGTTAGGTTACCGCGGCATCCTCTTGAACCCGAAAATTTTTGGGCTTTCAAAGGAACAAGATGTTGTGACGAAATACCGTTCATAACTTAGACTTAGAGTTTATACCTTATCTTAGCAGATTTGTTTCAAAACATGATATGTATTGTCATGGTAGCCAGTTGTAGCAACAACACTTCCTTTGAACGAGTCTTTAAGAAAGTGGTGCATAAATCAAGATTCGTTGGAAAAAAATCATATAGTCATTGAAAAGTAGGAATAGATTTGTCTCCCCCAGTCACCCTCAGAAATATCCCTATTTGGTAGGAAATGCGATGAAAAGTTGATCGCAGAAAACTCTCAGATATCATATTTCGGTCAATATTTTTAATACCAAGAAACCGAAACTGCTCACAAGAGAATTAAACATTTTTTAAGATAATATTTTACAATCAGTGAGCAGGTAATAAGTTTCCTTCATAATTTAAAGAAAACCTTCCTTGCCTTGCCCAAGCTCTTTCTCCTCTAAAATGCACGTGTTTCAACTGCTCTGCAACAGCAAGAGGTGACATTTCAGTGAGAAAGGATCCAAGTCGGACCTGCCCTTTTGCAGAAGGGATAAGAGGAACTTTTCGAGTACCAGAGAGAGAGTGCACAAAAGAGAGCGAGAGGGTTGAAGGCGGTTTCGGGTCGGCATGGTTATTATTCCCCAAGCGACTCGCAGTCCTCAACTTGCGGGTAGGCACGAGGTCGAGGTCTCGATTGCATCCGCACGTCCTCACCGGTCCCACCCTCCGCCCCCCTCCCTCGCCCCTTCACATGCCCGTCCGATCGCCAAACGGCACCTTGACTGCACCCCATGCTCGAAAAATATCACCAGAGGCGGTGTTCCTAAGTCCTAGGAACCGCTCGTGGAAGTATATTCACTGCGGGGAGACGTGCTCGCTCGGGAAGATTAACAACCCTGTCGGCTTTGTCCTCTACGTCCCCCGCTTTGCCAACCTTCCTTTTGCTAAACTACAACATGCGCAAAGCTACATTTCTGTTTTGTCTCACCCAGAAAGCTCGCAAATTCCACTTACATAATCAATAGTCATATATATATATATATATATATATATATATATATATATATATATTTTTAGGTAATCTACCGGTTAAGGTAGGTTTTTGGATGGACACAACTATCAAATAAACATTTTGTGACTCCCCACCTAGCAAACTAATCTATATCAGGTCCCTCTTCATCTCATATATATATATATATATTACACTTTTGTGAAAATCCCACGGACGTGCACAATAATGTAAATGAACTAGTCGACACAAACACAAACATAGATATAGAAACACATAAAAGAGGGACTCACTGGGTCTCGAATGTTCAGTGGTGCAACCACCTTTCTCAAGAGAAGTTAGGAACAGAACTAACTCACTCACAGCTCTGTTCCTAACTCCTCTTGAGAAAGGTTGTTGCACCACCGAAAATTCGAGACCCAGTGAGTCCCTCTTTATGTGTATGTGTTTCTAATTCTGTGTTAGTGTTTCTGTCGACCAGGCTATTTACATTATATATATATATTAATATATATTAATATATATACATATATAAAGTCACTTTCTTGAAAGTTCTGTCCCTAATTAGGATTTAGAATTAGGAACAGAACAGAGTTCTGTTCCTAATTCCTCTTGAGAAAGGTGGTTGGACCACCGAAAATTCGAGAACCAGTGAGTCTCTCTTTTGTGTGTTTTGGTTTCTGTGTTTGTTATGACTATTAGTGAATTTACATTATTGTACACTTTCGTGGGTTTTCCAAGAAAGTGACTATATATGTATATATATATAGATGATTTCTTCGAAGTAACACGGAAGTGTTGAATAAAAAACTTAGACAGTAACACACAGCACGAGAACACATAAAAAGAACACTCACGATAATATCTTGATAATTTCGACGGACTTGAGCTCCGTCTTCTTCGGAAGATAAGATATGACTAAGCATGCTTAGTCATATATGCTTAGTCATATCTTATCTTCCGAAGAAGACGGAGCGCAAGTCCGTCGAAATTATCAAGATATTATCGTGAGTGTTCTTTTTATGTGTTCCCGTGCTGTGTGTTACTGTCTAAGTTTTGTATATATATATATATATATATATATATATATATATATATATATATGTACATTCATTCAAACACGAAATCTCGCCATATGGCGAACACATATTCACTGGGTGAACTCTACCACCATTCATTGGGTGAACCATCACCTACCAAACCGACCATCCGATTGAATACTATGTTCATGGTTTTATTATATGTATATATATTAGGGTATTCAGTCCCTCAAATTCATCCTCAAAGACCCCACCCACAAAAGCCACAACGTTTCATCTAACCTTCTTCCCAAATGCCCACCTGTCACCTTGAAACGGCCCATCAAACTATCAGCTCTGTTTAAATTCACCCAGCCTCCTTCCAAATTCCCTCCCACCACCAGAATCACACTCACTCCATACCATCGAGTGAGATACAAACTTGTCCTATTGCCACTCTTCCGCCTTTCCCCCACTCCTCCTTCACATCTCAGAATGTAATCTTCTGACTTGCAAACTTTGCCCGGCATTTTATATAGGCCCGTGCTCTACTCCCCTGAACCTCAGGGTGAACAATCATCGCGCCTCATGTAATCCCTCTTCCCCGTCCGCGGGTCTTCCCATCCCAAAACATGCCTCCCACCACAACACCCCCTTCAACCACTGTTACAATGTTTCCGCTCTAGCATCCCTTCCCCCATCCGATAACCCTATAAAATTAAAAACAATGGAATTGGCATTTATATGGCTGTGTAAAGCCTATCAAAATCGATCACTCAATGTCGTTCACTAATAAGAATGGGCTGAAGTGGAGAGATGTGAAATTGATTCATATCGAAGAAAAAGATACTTCATTCATCCGCATGCATTTTGTTGTTCGTGGCCTGGGTTGCTAAATTACTAGAATATTTACTAAAAACGTAGATTGGAGGCTTTGGAAATGTGGGTGTGGAGAAAAATGGAGAAGGTGAAATTGAATGAAAGGAAAACAAATGAGGAAGTCATAGGCATGATGAACGAGCAGAGGGATTTGTTGGGAGACATCCTATGGAGGCAGGGAAAATGAATTCAGGTCGCGAGTATGGTCAGGCGTAAACCGCCTGTTAACTATAACATCCGCAGTACAAATAGAAACAACACGTAACTACCCTGCAGGATACAGACAGCCAACTTGGGGCGTTTATCTCCGTGGTTAGATAATCCTTATACCAATTTCGTCTATCCTCCTTATCCTAAGGAGGATAGACGAAGATTGGCTGCTTTTGAAATGTGTGTGTGGAGAAGAATGGAGAAGGTGAAATGGACGGAAAGGAAAACAAATGAGGAAGTACTGGTGATGGTGGGGGAGGAGAGGGGTTTGTTGAGAGAAATCCTATGGAGGCAGGAAAAATGGATGAAAGGCGTATTGAGCGGTAGTGGAATGTTGAAGAGAGTAATAGAGGAGAGAATGTTGGGCAAGCGAGGAAAGGGCAGGAACAGGATAGGGATGTTGGATGGGATGAAGGGAGAAAAGAAGTACACACAGATGAAGAGGGACCTGATGTAGATTAGGTTGCGGTGTTGTGTTTTTTTTTAAGTCACAAAATATTTATGTGATAGTTGTGTCCATCCAAAATCCTACCTTAACTGGTAGATTACCTAACAGTATATAGTATATACGAGGTGTGTTGAAAAATAATGAGAATTTTAATTATTTGGACAATAATATTTATTTATTCTTATACATTGATGTTGTCACCTTCAAAGTAATCCCCATTGGAGATTATGCACTTGTGCCAGCGCTTCTTCCAATCCCCGAAACACTTATGAAACTCGATCATTGAGATAGCCTCTACTTCTTTCAGCGGCGCGCTTTTAATGTCATCTACGGCTGTAAAACGACGGCCCTTCAAGTTCCTCTTAATTTTTGGAAATAGGAAAAAGTCACACGGAGCCATATCTGGTGAATATGGAGGCTGGGGCATCGTTATAGTATTGTTTGTGGCAAAAAATTCACGAACAAGCAATGTAGTGTGAGCTGGTGCATTATCGTGGTGCAGAAGCCATTTTGGAACGAATTTTGCTGCCACCCGTTTCATACCCAAAAAATTGGGAAAAATGTCATGACATGATCCAATCGATATGCCAAAATCATCAGCGATCTCTCTTGTTGTGATTCGGCGATTGTTCATAACCATTTCTTTCATTTTTTCCACGTTTTCATCGATTGTTGATGTCCTGGGGCGTCCAGGGCGTTCGTCATCTCCAAGGTCTTCACGGCCTTCTTGGAAACGCTTATAACACTCTTAAAGTCTTGATTTACTCATAGCAGACTCACCAAAGGCCGCTGTTTACATTTCACACACTTAGTTACACTATTTAATTTTTTACGCAAAATTTGATATAAATCCATTCATCCATTTCTTTTAACAAAGGAAAATCGCCGAAGTCATGAAACACGTCTTTTCTTTAGTGGCTGTCACAGGCAAAGTCCACAATGAAAACAGCTGAAAGTTTTATCACACTTCAGGGGCATGTATACCAACATAATAAAAAAAAGTTTAACAATCGGACTCTCCAAGCCCGCGAAATGAAAAAATTCCCGTTAATTTATTAACACATCTCGTATATATGAATCCTTTCACTCTTGTATCGATGTACTAATGGCAAACAAAGCGGCACCTACGCTTGCCAAATCAATCATCTCTTGTCTTTCGGTAATCCACCGGTTAAGGTAGATTTCGAATGAATGTAGACTGAAAGCGCCTTCATTTCCTACCACTCTCTAAATGGCCGCTAACTGTCAGCCCACAACAGCCCCCATTCGAGCGCATTTTCATTTCTTTCATTTCCTTCTTCCCTTTCGATTCCATCCAACGTTCCTATCCTTTTCCAGCTCGTTTGCCCAACATCCTCCCTCATTGTCTTGTTCTTCAGCAATCCATCGCCAATCAAGGTGCCCTGCCTTGATTGATTGATATTAACTGTCTCTTCTGAATCTCTACCATCGTTTCCTTTTTCTCCACCATCATACCGTCTACTAATGTTTGTTTTTCTTTCTGTTTTAGGGTTGAGACCGTGTGATAGCTAATAAAAATTAATATTTTGTCGCAATGACATTCCTTGCCTGCATGTATATATGTGTTTGTAAATGGATCTACTGTGTATATTTTACATATATATTTTACAAAATGGGTATATTTTTTCATTATATTGACAAAAAACCACAGAAAGATGTATTTTTTGAAACTTAGAATGCTTTATTTTATGTTAATAAACTATAAAATAAAAGCTGGTCAACGTATATTACGTCAATGGAATAAGCCTCGATTTAGTGAAATCCCTCCGTATTGCATGGACAAATATGTACTTAGCGAAGGATTATTTCTGTATTAATTTAAAAATTATTATATTATTATATCAAATGACAAATATTGTTTAATGTCACCATTCAGGTGGACTACACTGTTGCGTTTTTACTTCCATCTATTCTGTAAGTTTCCCAAAAGGATCGAAGTTCCATAGAATTTATAAACAGATAATGTGTAGTCTCTTCTTTTCTTCTCCTGACTATAAAGGAAGGTGATGGAAACCTACAACAAAATTCCAAAGAGGAGACAACATTCGTGGAAACTGAGCGAGGGACAAGATTACAACGCTAACAAAGTTCTTGCTATCGCAGCGCCTGGAGAGTGAGAAGTTAAACTTGAAACGATGGAAAATGAACAAAATCAAGAATTCCGATCCCCTTACGAGGTCACCGTCTTAGGGTTACTCAAATAATCTCAAGAAATATTTCCCTATATACTACTCTCTCTCTCTCTCTAGCCATATCCCATAGTCTTCTTAACGGAATTACACGCCCCCCCCCCGGTACACATTGAGCTCAGGACTACAGCAACATCTCTGCTTACAACTTGCAACAACAGCAACACTTGCTATACTACGTAAACCCTGAAGGTAATATATCTCCCTCAGATTTTGCGATACCACCATTAAAAAAATATGCCAAGAATTAATTAATATTATGTGTTCATTTGTAAGCATTTGCTGTATTATTTATTCTTGTAAAATACGTGAGGTGATTCGTCAGAAACAAAATCTAATAAGTCTATTGTTCAGCACTTTTCTCGATCTTATTTCCCACAAATAATTCGTAAATTCTCCCATCCCGGCATTTATCTCTTAGTTTTCTAGAGTTTCTTAAATACATACAAAAGAGCCGGCCACCTGTATAATCCATTATAACAGGACAAATCGCAGCAACACTGTAACTTTTGCAATCCCAAATAACTCACTTTTCTTTGTGATGCCCAAGCATGGAGGGCTCTGGTACGGAGTCAGCTTGTCGAAATTCCAGCAATAAACCAAACCAATGCTTGAGCAACCAACTTTAAGTGTGCTAAGCAAATATCAATTCATGAAGAGGCAAGGTCAAATCATACCAATTAGAATTTGCAATATAGTATCATATTTAGACTCCGGTTACCGCCGTACAATTGGTTCGGCAATAAGAGTATTTTATCACAATTAGGAGATAACGCTTTTGGCCTCAAAACTGAAAATTATCTGGTGACGGTCCTCGGTATTAAATTTCCATTCCTACGGCTTCAATGATATAGTTTTCAATGAAGTTTTAGTAATTTTTAAATTATGAATTTTAATGGATTCTGAAGTAAGTCCGAGTTTTTTTTATGAAATCAGAGAAGTAGGAGTCGTCTAAGCAGAGAATATGAAATTTCTCATTTTATGATTTGGAAACGAAGAAAAAATTTCAAATATCGTTAAAATTTAGTATTTTTCCCTTTGTTTGTCATCTGTTTCAGCGTTTTTTTTCAAGCATTGTTTTTATTGAACTCGAGAGGATCCCAGACCAGGTATCTTAACTGAAGCGCTCGTTTGCATCGCAAGAGTAGATTTAAAGACGAAGCAGCAGTTGGGAAAACCGATCAAATCTCCGATAGGACATAGCACCCTCTACTTACGGCTAGTCGAGTTGGATAGTGAGACAACAAGCCACGAGATTTAGTTGACCACATTCCTCCGTTTCTGGAAAATTAACAAGACAAGAGAGAGGGCAGTCGATTTGATCCTTACATTCTTCGAAATTCTTATGGATACAGGGGAGTGTGATTTATTCACCAGATTAAGAAAGGTCTCGCCTTCCCTGAAACAGAAGGTTCTACTGAAACATTTCTTGGTCAATTGACTTCTCTGCTACTCCCAGAGTTATGCAAAGGTCGTGGGATTCGCAGGAAGCATGATTTGATTTATGCTTTTTGAGGTCGTGGCAACGTTTTTGACGTGTTTTATGAGATCGGCGATTTTCGTTTGTTAAAAGAAATGGATTAAATGATTTGTATAACATTTTGCGTAAAAATTGAAATAATTTGTAACAAAGTGGGTTAAATGTTAACAAAGGCCTAAGATGAGCCTGCTATGAGTAACTCAAGAGCTTACGAGTGGTATAAGCGTTTTCAAGAAGGCCGTTAAGACCTTGAAGATGACGAACGCCCTGGACGCCCCAGCACATCAACAATCAATGAAAACGTGGAAAAAGTTAAATAAATGGTTATGAACGATCACCGTATCAAAATTCGAGAGGTCGCTGATGATTTTGGCATATCGACTGGACCATTTCGTGACATTTTTTTCAATTTTTTGAGCATGAAACGCGTAGCAGCAAAATTCGTTCCAAAATTGCTGAATTTTGAACAAAAACCTCCATCAAGAACAAAAGCCTCCATATTCGCCAGACATGGCTCCGTGTGGATTTTTCCTATTTCCAAAAATTAAGGGCACCTTGAAGGGCCGTCGTTTTACAGCCATAGATGAAATTAAAAGCGAATCGGTGAAAGAACTAAAGGCTATCTCAAAGATCCAGTTTGAGAAGTGTTTCAGGGATTGGAAGAAACGCTGGCGCTAGTGCATAATCTCCAATGGGGACTACTCTTAAGGTGACAACATCAATGCTTAAGAATAAATAAATATTATTGTGCGAAAAATTAAAATTCTCATTATTTTCTGAACACACCTCGTGTATATATATATATGATACAAGATATGTATAACATTTTCTGAAGGAAAGTCTCATGGATTTATATAATAATTTAAACGGAGAAGCGAGAGAGAGCTGCTCAACTAAAAACAGAGAAGTGCTGTTGTAGAAATGAAAGTCATATAATATTTGGTGGCCAATTCAACTTTCTCTGAGGAGCTCAGTTTATTCTTTCCCCAAAGGAATAATTTGGAATACGCATATCTTCTCTATGTTTTATTTCGTTTCGTCTAATTATATATTATAAATTATTTATATAAGTCTTTATATATGTAATTATCTAAATTATATATATATAATTATGTAAATTATTTATATAATTTTCGAAATTATATATACATAATTATCTAAATTAAGAATATATAATTGTTTGAAAGGCTTTCGTTTAAAATATTTCCAATTCCGAATGCGAAACTGAAAGCAGTGCATGAGCAACCAACGGAAAAGGTTATCGGATGAGAATTTTGTTCCTTAATCCTCGCCCCACGTGTTTCCCATCTCTCAAGGGCCATTTTTTTTTATTATTCCACTGCATCAGATTGCGTGACTTGGCTCACTAAACACGTGGGCGTCTGACTGCGAGCGAGCGCATGGCATATACGAAGAGTGCACGGCGAGACCTCCCGGTATATTTATTTTCCCTACTTCAATTGCCCGAAGAAAATTAAAATTCTCCCCTCGCGAGTGCATTCATTCGCATGGCCCGCACTGCGTCAACCCGGAATTGCGCCGCGTTGTTCAGCGAGGAGCACGTACGTCAGGTCGGCGGAAAGTCGTGGCGCGGAAGACTGCCGACGAAGAATGTATGCCTCACTAATGATTCGGGAACGAAGGTGAAATATAAACACGGAAAGAATAGAAGCGACTATTGGTATTTAAATTCACAGACACACACACACGCATATACATATATATATACAGTATATATATATATATATATATATATATATATATATATATATATATATATATATATATATATATATATATATGCGGGTCGCGGTGGTCTAGCGGGTAGAGCGTTGGACTGCTGACCAGGGGTCCCGGGTTCGATTCTCGGGCAAGGCACTTTGGGCACCGGCAGCTCCACCCAAGCTAGTTGATTTTTCGGGTACCAGGTCTTCCTGGGAAACCATAACCGGTACAGGGAAAGGAACTGGCCCCCCTACCCTGATTTGTGAACACGCCGTCGGGCTTAGTACTGGGTGAGCTCTACCATCACCTACTAAACCGATCTTCGGGTTGATTACTGTGTTTATGGTTTTATATATATATATATATATATATATATATATATATATATATATATATATATATATATATATATATATATATATATATATATATATATATAAATTCACTGATAAGTCATAACAAACCCAGAAACCAAAACACAAAAGAGGAAAAACTCACTGGTTCTCGAATTTTCGGTGGTCCAACCACCTTTCTCAAGAGGAATTAGGAACAGAACTGTTCCTGTTTCTGTTGCTGTTCTGTTGCTGAAGTTCTGTTCCTAATTCCTCTTGAGAAAGGTGGTTGGACCACCGAAAATTCGAGAACCAGTGAGTTTTTCCTCTTTTGTGTTTTGGTTTCTGTGTTTGTTATGACTTATCAGTGAATTTACATTACACGTTTGTGGGTTTTCCAAAAAAGTGTATATATATATATATATATATATATATATATATATATATACATTCAAACAGAAATAGGTACAAGGAAAGGGGATAGGAAAACACATAAAAGGTGAACACAGGACATGTGGGGAAGGCGGTTTTTGAGCAGATCACGAAAGTAAAAATATTTCCTTATCCGGGATTTAAGGCCCGTGGTTCAAATCCCGGATAAGGAAATATTTTTACTTTCGTGATCTGCTCAAAAACCGCCTTCCCCACATGTCCTGTGTTCACCTTTTATGTGTTTTCCTATCCCCTTTCCTTGTACCTATTTCTGTTTGAATGAATATTTGTGCGCCGTATGGCGGGATTTTCAAGTTTGAATATATATATATATATATATATATATATATATAATTATTAGGTAATCTACCGGTTAAGGTAGGTTTTTGGATGGACACAACTATCAAATAAACATTTTGTGACTCCCCACCTAGCAAACTAATCTATATCAGGTCCCTCTTCATCTCGGTGTACTTCTTTCCTCCCTTCATCCCGTCCAACATCCCTATCCTGTTCCTACCCTTACCTCGCTTGCCCAACATTCTCCCCTCTATTACCCTCTTCAACATTGCACTACCGCTCAATACGCCTTTCATCCATTTTTCCTGCCTCCATAGGATTTCTCTCAACAAACCCCTCTCCTCCCCCACCATTTCTAGTACTTCCTCATTTGTTTTCCTTTCGGTCCATTTCACCTTCTCCATTCTTCTCCACACCCACATTTCAAAAGCCTCCAATCTACGTCTATCCTCCTTCAGCGACCACGTTTCCGCGCCGTACATAGCTACGCTCCATATCAGAGTTTTTACGAGTCTTGTCTTAACATCCCTACTCAACGTCCCCGTCTTCAACTCCCTCCTCCTTGAGAAAGCCTCCTTGCCTAGCGCAATTCTTCTCCTTACGTCCCTACCACTTTGACCGTATTGGTCCAAAACACTTCCGAGATATGTAAACTGCTCTACCTGCTCTATTCTTTCCCCGCCTATTTTAATATTTAGCTTAGCCTTTTTCTTTATGGAAAATCGCATAACCTTTGTTTTATTAATATTGATTCTCATCCCATATTTATCGCACTGAATCTCCAATTCACTCAACAATGCTTGCAACCCCTTGGCTGACTGAGCAACTAATGCTTGGTCATCAGCAAACCTAACCGATTTTACAAGTTCCCCTCCGACTTTCATTCCTACCTCCAGTTCTTCCCATGCCTCTTTAATCATTTCCTCTACATATACGTTGAACAGTACCGGTGACAATGGGCAACCCTGCCTTACACCTCTTCCTAACACTGCCCATCCAGACTCTCCGTTCCCCACTCGCACCTGAGCAGTCTGAGATATGTACAGGTTGCGGATCAGTCTCCTGTCCCTCCAATCCATTCCTTTTTTCTGCAATACACGCATTAATTTTTCCCAATTCACTCTATCAAACGCTTTTTCGAAATCTACAAAACAGGCAAAAACGTCCTGATTGTATTCTATATTCCTCTCGACTATTGATCTCATTACTGCAATGGCATCACGCGTACCTCTTCCTTTCCTGAACCCAAACTGATCATCCCCTAAGTAATCATTTGCCTTACTCTCTATCCTTTTGTTGATGATCCTGAGAATAACTTTAGCTGCGTGGGATATCAAACTTATTGTTCTGTAATCCTCACATGACGAAGCCTTTGCCTTTTTTGGAATAGGAACTAACACCGATCTCACATAATCTTCCGGCCAGATTCCTTCCTCATAGATACTACGAATCAGTCCATATATGGCCTTTTTCCCACCTTTCCCTAACCATTTCAACATTTCTACAGGAATATTGTCCACCCCCACAGCCTTATTTGCTTTCATCTCCCTTAATACTCTTTCTATTTTATCGTCGAGTATTCCTGGACCTAAGCTATCTTCTTCTACGTCATGTGTATATATATATATATATATATATATATATATATATATATATATATATATATATATATATAGGCCTTCTTCAGGTCAGACTCTGACCTGAAGAAGGCCTCGGAGTAGGCCGAAAGCTCAAATCATCTACAGTGTGAGTGTTCTTTTACGTGTTATCTGTTTTATTCTGTGTTCTATTGTGCTTAAAAGTTATATATGTGTGTGTGTGTGCGCGTGTGTGTGTGCGTGCGTGGAAGTATATTGGGGAAAGCGAATTTGAGCAGATCACAAATGTAAAAATATTTCCTTATCCGGGGTTTGAAAACCGGATCTTCCACTTTCCGAGCGGATTCTCTACCAGTTGAGCTAATAAGGACACCTAATTTACACTGAGATCTGCGATCTTATAAAGCGCCCAAGTGCTCCTATTTCTTGCCCCAGAGATGGCGTTTGAGACCTGTTTCACCCACCAAAGGAGAAATAGACAATGCACACACAAGAAAAAAGGACAGTAGGTTAGCAAGCATCATAGATGATAGGAACAGAATGGTACGTTTCATGGCACGCATTGCCAGAAGAAGAGACGAGCCACATTGGCCGGAAAGTGGAAGGTCCGGTGTTCAAATCCTGGGTAAGGAAATATTTTGGCATTTTTGATCTACTCAAATTCACCTTCCCCCCTTTCCTGCGCTTATCTTTTATGCGTTTTCCTATCCCATTTTCTTATATCTATTTCTATGTGTGAATTAATATGTATATATAAATAAAAATATGACTCTATACGAAGTTTTATATATATGGAGCTCTAAGCTAACCGCTTCAGGTAAACACCATGAGGGGGTTCCAGTAACTCCTTCCCATATATAACTTCAACCCAAGGCATTATGGTAAAAAAAACGTCTTGAGGTCATTGCGGCCCATAGTTTGCCAAATTCGATTTATATATATATATATATATATATATATATATATATATATATATATATATATATATATGGCCAACTAATGGACCGCAATGTTTTTATCATCATGCCTTGGGTTGAAGTTATTTATGGGAAGGAGTTACTAGAACCCCCTCATGGTGTTTACCTGAAGTATTTAGCTTAGAGCTCTCTCTCTATATATATAAACATTTTTATTTATATATATATATATAATATATATAAAACTCCGTATTACTCATATAAGAAGATACGTTAGGTTTGTTAATAGTTCAGCAATTAAAAAGTCTTCAAAATCTAACTAACAGTTTTATAATGGATTTCTTCATTCCCCAGTCTAATTTGATTGATTTCGTTAATTTCTAAATTGACTCAATGTACATGGTGTATAAAGTTCCGTAATCTTCTACGTAATTTCATTCCATTAATTACTCTCTCCCAGCAGTGCACAAGTACCTTCGACAAAGAAGAGCAGCCAAGCAATCTAATGACGAGGAGTGTGCAATATCTAATATCACGACAACTTCAAACTTTTTCTAAATATCCTCCTAGAAATATTATGAAAATTGAGTGAATTTTATTTAAAATTCAAAAATTTGCGTTTTTTTTTTGTTTTCCTACGTCCTCATTTTATTTATCACCGCTCAAATGTTTCATCCATTTACTAAATAATCGAGCCTAGAATTCATCCTTCCTATGCAGCGGACAGAAGAAGGTTTTATATCATTGGGGCCGGCACGACTGTCTTCGTAAATTATTAAGTGGTAATCAGCGATCTGGCCTTAACGAAGTATACTTGGTCACGCCAGATGATAAAAAGTAACCGCTTGGGTATCTCAGCTACTAAATTTACAAGTTACTCTAAAATGCGGTATTCCACCATGGAAAACTGATTAGTGAGCATTAATAGCGCCTCTCTAGCTGCAAAAGTTCACCAATCGCAATTTTTGCCACGGCGACAGTGAGCTGTTTAAAAAGGCCGACTAAACACCGATTTGGATTCATTGAGTAGAATGCATTTATTGTGTGTCTTATGTCAGGAAATTATTAATAACGGACGAAATACATAGGAAATGGAACAAAAAATTCCTCCGAAGAAATCAAATAAAAATAATGGCAGAAAAGTTTTAAATTAATTCAATAATTTATCTATCAAGGCCTACATTTTCTATTTGATAAATTATCTACTCTTTCGAAAAATGCTCGAAGAATATGAAATCAATCTTTTTCTAATCTAAGAAGTATATCATGCCGAAATTACATGTTCTCTACATTTTTCCATCGTTACATACGTGTGGGATTTTGAAAACAGACAAATGGTCAATGAAAGACCTGGTGCTTTCCCGGCGTATGAGTTGGGTGAATTCTTCTCGGGTCTTCCACCGGGTTAATGTCTCCATGGCTGCCTAGCTAGGTAGACATAGCTAGGGCAGCTATGGAGACAATAACCCGGTGGAATACCCGAGAAGAATTCACCCAAGACAAATGGTCCTCGGAAAAGAAGTACCAAATTTCACAGTGGTCTCAATTCATTCGTTGTTTATGTCACTTTCAGGAACTTTTGGGGAACCAAATGGGATTCGTTCGTCCCTTTGATACTTGACAATTCTCTTTTTGTCCGCGGGCGTCATCCGAGTCCGGTGCCTCCACTCCCATTATTCTGCGAATATCGATCTTTCCTTTTCAACGCCCACACACACACACACGTAGCCCATATGTATCCATTTCGATAGTCCTTTTACCATAAACCATAAATTTGTGCTCTGTTTCGGTGAAAAAATCAGCATAAATCCGGAGAGTGCCGCGAGGAGTGTCTCCTCGTCGACGCGGCCTTAGAAGCGGTGACACACATCCACTGCAGCGACCCAGGGATGGGATGGGTCAGGCAGAGTCGACTGCTGCCTACTTCGTAAACTGGTAGGAACTCTCCTGGTAGGCAAACCTCATCCAGGTACGTCCATTTCATTGCTCTCCAGTTCCATCGCTATATGGTAAGAGAAATATGGAGGAAAAAATGAGTCTCACCTCATTACTCTGATTGTTATGCAAAAAAAAAACATTCGCCACAATTTTCTCGCTACGAATATTGCCAACATTCGTAGCGAAAAAGGATAACAACATTGTCCTAACGGGTGAAGGATAGCAACATTGTCTTCACATTCCATGTTCCTATTCTTTCTAATTTTGTCTTCTTCTTCTGCGTCTTCTGTCCTGCTGCAGTTATTTTTCCCCTGGAAGGATTTCGTGGGATGACGACCGCGTAATCCTTGCCTCCCCCGCTTCTGGGCACGACACACGGCCGCTTGGGCCGAGTCCCGCAGGTGCCAGGACGCAATTTCAGTCTTGCGTCCATCATATTTTCTTGGGAATAATAATTGAGGTGGTTTCCCTTTGCCTTCCTCAATAGTGTTTTTAACGTGACACCATCCCTTAATGGCCGCCCCACTGGGGTCAGACGCCTTTGCAGCCACCTCACTGAGGAACAGACGCTTCGTGGACTACCTTTCGTCTGGCTCCTAACATTCGACCTATCTGGCATGGGTGACCCCACCAGGAGCAATTATTATTACGGCCGCCAGTACAGCTCTAGGGGTCATCGGAACGCACAAGCCCTTCCACCACAAGGTTGTAGTCAATGGGACGGGGATATATGCGTGCGTGCGTGTGCGTGTGTGTGTGTACATATATAAACACATTAATGAACCCAGTTGATTAATGTATTTATTTTTACTCCACCACCAACAATTGGTGGATATGGTAAAGTTCACCCTGTACTATGCGTATAAAAATCACATATTAGCTGGGTAATCAATTCCTTTCCCTGTGCCGGTTAGGATTTCCAGGAAGAGCTGGTCCCCGAATGTAACACAGCTTGTGTGGAGCCCAAGGAATCACCTGTGAATCGAACCAGGGCCCTCCGGTCAGTAGTCCAACGCCCTACCCCCTGAACAACCGCGTCCCACACACACATATACGAGTAATATAACATGCATGTTTACATATACATATATATATATATATATATATATATATATATATATATATAATACATGTATAAAAATGGCGTTTTTTTAGGCTGTCAAGGTTCAGTGTCCAACTGGCTTGAAATACTGGAAATCTACAATGCTCGCTCCCCAATGACGTTGGATTAACTTTGTTCTGGCGTCGCTGGGAAATCAATTAGTCGCTTCATCGCCGCTTTGGTCCAGGGAGCACTTACCGTTGCGGAGGCTGCGCACCGAATGCACCACCATCTCCAACCCACATCAGTCGCCGTTCCGGAAATACGGGTAAATCGTATATCCAAATGAAACACTGCTCGTTCCTTTCGATCCCACTCATTTCATAAATAAGGTCAATGAATTCGGAGGGGGCGACATTTTGATGAGAGCAATGATTTATCTCAATACTGCTGATGGCTCTTCGGAAATGGAAGAAAAGCGAATGGAAGCGCAAGAGTAATAAATTAAAAAGTACTTCGGAGGGTGATTTATGAGAAAGACTTTGGAGAGCACTCAGCCATTAAGAAGAGGTCACATCTGATTGGAATGACAAGGTTTGTATGAAAAGCACAATTTTTTCCTGACGAGTATTTCAGTACAGCTGAATTGAATTCGAACCGTGTCAGTCGAGTGTCGCAGATCGTATTGGCGTTGATAAGACAATGAAAGTGCACACGCCATTAACACAAAACTCGCTCCCTGCGCCAAACTCGTCCTCCCGAAGTTCTTTGGGCGGACAATAAAAAGAGAAGAATGGAGTGTCTGTCTGCTTTGCGAAGACCTTCTACGACGCCATCGCGACGATTCCACAATTTCCTTATGATCCCTCTGACTTGGCACCAGCATCTAGAGCACCTACATGGCCCTAAATGAAAGTGAAGCGCATGGTTTTATTGTGACCCGATTATCCATGGCAACATGGTTATATCGGTCGGGAAATGTGTGGTGGGGGGTCTGCCCTTCCATCGCGGCCGGTCGCCAGTTTGCTCCGAGTAGTTATAGCGGGAAAAGTGCCTCCGTTTGAAGTGTGTTTTTCGACTGTGTAACACGGCGCATAATAACGTCGCAAAGGGAATGTTTTCAAGCATTGGAATGTAAAAAGGTTACGAAAGAACAGATAATATAAGTCTAGCAAGGTAAAGGAAGAAAAGAACAGGGTTTTTACTTGGCATGAAGGAAATTACAGATAAATGTAGATGGGTAAGAATGGTGAGAAGGCAATGCGAAGGTATGGCAATATATATTCTAGCATTTTGGGAAATAAAAACATTCAGTTAATGCATGGAATGTAAATATGAATCTACAGAAATGTAAATATCATCCACCCGTATATATTCAAACACCGTGAAAATAGGCATGGGCACGGATACAATCGCTACGTTATCCTAGCTTGGGCGTCCCGTTCTCACTTAATTATTAGCTTCATGCGCTTGAATTTGGGACTGAAGAAAAGGATTTTTGCCATTACACATGGAGAGGCGCACTAGGAGGCAACCATTGCCTCGCGCCCCACTTACGGTATTTCAAAAGCCCCAAAACCGAAATAGAGGTCCCTCTCTGGGCCTACACAGGGACCCATGTTGACATAACTGATATTAGAATCACCAATCCAGCTGGACCTCCTGATAATAAACGGAAGCTCTAACCATTTGAGCTATCAAGAAAACTTAATTTACACTGACATCTGCAGGAATTTATGCACCAAGGGCCCAGATTCATGGCCAAGAGATGGCATTTGGGAGCTGTTTCACCAACCAAGGCAGAAATACCACCAGACACACAAGAGGAAAGGACAAATAATAATAAGGAAAGGTGGCGAAGGAGTTTCCCTAATCACACCTTCCCTTTTTTTATTGCAGAAGCAAATACAAAAAGATAATAGCATATTAAAAAAATATATAGCATGATATGTTGAGGGGGTTCCTGCTCACGCTTTATCCCCCTATAGTATTCTGATATAATTAACATTAATGTCATTTTTCTGTCAGGAACTTTCAGTCTGACCTAAAGAAGGCCTCGGAGTACGCCGAAAGCTTAACCAATCTACAATGTGAGTGTCCTTTTACGTGTTATCTGTTTTATTTTGCGTTGCACTGTCCCGTCCAAATATTATATTTCTTTCGTGAATGCTTCCACATCATTGATACAAGAAGCTGCCTAGCTACTGTTCCTGTCTCTTCTGTGTTCGTCGTTGGATCCAGCACCAAATCTTCCGCTGCTGATCCTGCTCCATTGTGGCTGTGCTATCCTTCCCTCAGCACTGTCTTCCTTTTTTTCCAATTTATTTTCCCACACCCTTCCTAATCGCCCAAATATGAACCAGTCTTTTCCAATTTCATCTTGGTTCCGAAATTTTCCCGAATCGTTCCCAACGGTCTAGTCATTTCCCTACCTTTATCTGCTGCCCCTCCTGAAATCCACCCGCAACTTAATACCTTCAATTACCATAAATCTTTAGAATATGCCCACCTTTTCCTTACCCAATACCAACACATTCGTGAACAACACATATCAAACCTATTTTCCCTCTTTAAAATTATTGCCATGGCTGCTCCTCACCTAATTCCAAAACTCAATGCCAAAGTTGCATCTGCCTTACGTTCCCTCCAACAAAAACGTCGTTTCCTTGCAAAATTGTCAAATCTATGCATTTCTTTCTTCCAAGTGGGCCTCAAAATTCCGCACTCTTACTCTTTCCCGCCACTCCTCCCAAACCACCCCCACTCTTTCAATACAAACCCGACCTCCAAAGCATTTACAACCTCCCCCCTCCTCCAAAAGGTCCTCCGGTTTTCCCCAGCCGCCAACCACCACCGAAGGGTCCCAACATCCCCCCCTCCGACAATTCTCATGACAATGTGAACCTTTCAAATACCAGCCTTTCTAATAATTAAATTTTCATGCTATGCAAAGACCTATCCTTCTCTCCTGCACCAGAAATCAACGACATCAACATACAGGGTGGCACCCAAAACTGGTAGGACTGATTTTTTTACAAGAATTTTATTGACGATATACTTACATCGACTAAATAATCTTCAAAGTATGCTCCTTGAGCTGCTATACACTTAGTATAACGTTGCTCTCATTCCCTGTACGCCCGCTGGAAATTTTCTTTGGGGATGCCGTTGATGACCCTCGTCGAAGCCTCTTGAACGGCCTTTATCGAGTCAAAACGTCGTCCCGTGAGCTGTCTTTTCATCAGAAGGAAGAAGAAAAACCGGTGGTACCAGATCGAGAGAATAGGGCGGGTGGGCAACGTGGCAACGCCGTATTTGGCCTGGAGCTGTCTGACGACGAGCGCGCCAATTCAGAATTTTCGGCACCATCTTGGCGCACACCTTGCGCATGGCCAAATCCTGTGAAATAATGCGTTGGACGTGGGATGCAGACAGACCCAACTGGTCTGCAATTTATTCACTGGTTAAGCGTCGGTCTGTGTTCAGCAGTGTCCTCACTCTGTCCACATTCGTGTCGGTTCTTGCCGTCGACGGCCGTCCGGAGCGATGGTAGTCTTCAACGGGCTCCCTACCCTCTTTAAACAACTTTTACCACTCAAATACTGTGGAACGGCTTAAAGGCAGTGTCCCCATAAGTCTACTCGATCATATCGAGGGTCTCAGTTGACGTCTTCCCGAGTTTCGCACAAACCTTCACGGAATAACGTTGCTCTAAATTCAGATTCATTTTTTTTTTCGACGCGGACAAAAACCTTGCTTCACTAAAAACGGTGTCCTCATTCAACGACAGCTCGCAGGCGACTGAGGTTGGTATCGGTCTGTTTCTAAGAGCCCCGTCCACATTACCCTGCTAGGCAGACCCCCCTTCACCGCTCCGTTCGCGCCAGAGAAAATCAGTTTTACCACTTTTGGGTGCGACCCTGTACTCACCGATGCACCAATTTCTGTCGAAACCTTCGATAGCGCGCCTTCTGGAAATCACAAAGTCCACTTCCAGCCACTTCCAGTCACATAAACCCCAATTCCACACTCAACAAATTCCGCCTGGCTTCAACTCACGAACCGAAATTCCTTCCAAGTAATCATCCTGTGAATATATTCATACGTCTCCTTCTCCAAAACGTTTCCAATTAATCCTTCACACAATCTCTCAAACTAAGAAATAACTTTTCCACACACGAACCTCATGCCCTAAAATCCCTACAGGTCAATCCCAAAATCGTGGTCACCACCGCCGATAAAGGCTCCTCAGTCGTAATTCTGAACACCCGAGACCCTAATTCCAAAGCCCTCAGTTACCTCAACCAACTTCATGGGCCACCTTGAAGAGACTTTCCTTTCACAGCAACCCTTAAAACCTCTTTTATGAGTCTCTCAATAATTTCCTATCGGTCTTCTTTCACTGTTAAATTCACTTCTTCCATGTCAAACTCCACCATAACCTCTGTTGACACAGACATCTCACTTCACAGTAACAAATTTACCACTTCAGTATATATCAAAGCCTCTAACCATCAGCACTACACTATACAAGCTGTTATTTTGCCCACATCAAACTCGCGATTCCAACTCTCTCTCTCTATCCGCGGACACCGGATTTGCAACACCACAGCCGCCCTCAGCAAATACCTCCACAATCTACATTGTGCCGTTTTATTTTTTTATATGCATGTATTTATACTTTATACGTATATATAAAGATATATATTAAATAGTTTATTTTTTTTGTTTTTTGACCACTGCGGAGTGAATTATGTTCATGGGAAAAATATTCAGCATGCAACCTAATGCGCTTGGTAATATTGGGATGGGTGAACCGCGGCGCAAATCTATGTCCCGTCAAGAGTAAAGGCAATCAATTTCCACTCTTTCGCGGCGAGATGCTCCAGGATTCGATATACTGTCGCCATCTGCTTCTCCCCAGCACCCGCTGGATTTAATGGCGGTCTCCCACCCCAAACCCATCAATCATGTGAGCAACCCAAGGAAAGACCAGGAAGTTGCAAAGAGTCCCCCGAAAAGGGAGGAGCCCCTGAGTGAAATGTGGTTTTTTATGACATGCATTCACCCTGATTACCTGCAGTAATATAAAACACACCACTCTGTCACTAAAAAAATATCTGTGACACTACAACCGACAAGGTATTTTAAGCACAGTGCCTGAAGCTACGAGGGTAGTCCCAGAAGTACCCGACCCAACAAAGAAAACAAAACAATTTTGGAAAAATGTATTAATTTTTCAGCCAAATAATCTCCTTTCAGCTCTTTCACTTTTCCCTGCGATAGCCAATATGTTCGATACCCTTTTTATAATATACGCCAGCAAATGAAACGGCCTTCGCCTTCTTTGGAGCTGGCTCTCCCTTTTGAATCCATTTGCTATTGGTTACTATTTTGTCTCGGGTTTGAAGTAATGTACCCATGTTTCATCCCATGGTTATGAAACGGCGTGAAGATTCTGCTTTGTTGCTGTGAAACTTTGCTAAACACTCAATTGAAACATATTCACGGCACTGGTTTTGCTCGAGAATGAGCAAGTGCGGCACCCATCTTGCACAGAACTTTCTCATGTCCAAATTTTCAGTTGATATGTAAAGATGTACCGCACTTTTTGAAATGCCTACTATGTCTGCTAGCTCGCGCACTTTCAGTTAACTTAATCCAGTCTCACTTTTTTGGATTTCCTTCACCGTTTCTGGAGACGTCGTCTCCTCATTTGGTCGATCAATGCGATGCTCGTCTTGACAGCTCGTACGGTCTCGTTTAAACTCCGCTACCCAATATTTTACTGTTGTAAACAAATGGGCAGACTCGTCCAGAGCAGAATCCAGTTCAGCTTTTGTGTATTGTTTGGGCTGAGGCCTTTCAAATAAAAGTATTGCATCACATAACGATTCACCGATTTTCTCCATTTTCACAAATTCACTATCCGTGGTCATCACCATCACTATTCCTGACTGGCAAACAAATACTAAACAACGGGGCGTCTTCAAACTTGAAACATATGCCTTATAGATTTCGTACTTTTTAATACAGGGATATTTTTCAAACAGATACCGCCATCTCTAGGTCAGGCCGGGTACTTGTGGAACCACCCTCTTAACACGTGAGTCGTATTCAATCTTAATCTTTAAAGTTAATTATTCAATGATTTAAATTTATACAGTAAATAAACAATCCAACAGATATATTGGTATAGATTTTTGATACTATTTTACGTATACATAATTAGAAACACATCGGAACGTTCGTCAGTTTTACGTTGTTCGCTCCACTTTATACTTCCATTCCAAATGTTTTTAATAGGAATGTATAAGTTTGTGTGTGTATTCATACACACACCATTTTTTTATTAATACCATACGGTCAAAAAAGTAGTCATTGTAAATCAATGTTCAACTTGAATATCACTAATGTTCCGTAGCCCGGAGGGTCAGAAGGAGAGGAATGCCAGTGGGAAGGCATTGGTAATCTATCTTCTAGATACCGCAATGTTCAGTGACTGCCCGAATGGGCAAGTATATACCGTGCCGGTGAGTGAAGTCTCACCTTTACCGGTCACTGTACATAAAAAACTCATGGCATCAAAGAAACAGACGTGGCTGACGTGAAAGTGTAGTTTTTCAGAAGAAGAAACTGAAAACTAGGATGGAAATAAGAAATCTTAACCTAACAAGAAAGTAAAGCCTGCAGGGAATGGCTTTTTACAACAAGTACAATATAAATGCAGTAACAGTAACGACTGCCCACCGGCGCACTCTGAGCATGGAGCGGCACAAAAAAGAAACGGAGGCAATGAGCGCCCATTTCCCACAGCGGGAAATCACATTTGGGCTAGAGGGTAGTGGCGAGACCGTGAAGCGGATGATTATGATACTAACATAACATATAGGACGGAGGAAGAGATCCGTCGGGCCGTAAAGCGGCTTGTTGCTATGTAGAAGATGTAAAATTAAAAGGCATAGGAGAGACTCTTAGGCGAGTTATGTCTTTAGGCAGTGTGTACGTGTGTTTCTCTCCGGGGTCATAGTCCCAGATGGTTTGTAGCAGCGGATCTCCAGACGGAGCGAGGCGGGATTTGAAAGACGCGACTTGCGAGCGAATAAACTTAGCGACGGACGGGAGTTTATGCGCCGCTCGTACGTCGACCATTCTAGTGAATCGACTCACTTGGAGTAAGGACCGAACAGCCTTGTTTTGGATGCTCTCAAGGTGACGCCAGAGCGTTTTTCGTGTGGCAAACGCGGGGCAAGCGTACAGAAACTACGGGCGAATGATCGATTGGTAAAGTTGCATCCTATCGGCGTGACCCAGAGGTGAAATGACGGAGGAAAGGCAGCCGAGGTGGCTCCTTGTGACCGGTGCCTTCCGACGGCAAAGGTCGAGGTGCGGCTGAAAAGTGAGCTGGTTGTCTAGAAGGACACCAAGGAATCGGTGCGAAGAAGCACTCAGTGTAATGTGTTGCTGGAAAGTACAGAGGCAATTGGGGTGTGCGTTTTCATCAGCGGAAAAAGTGAATATGTAATATGTGTGTTTTGCCAGGATTGATTTGTATTTTCTCGATCCTTGTCCACCGGTGCAGTTTGTCGAGGTGTGCTGTAAGTCGTCTGATGTTCGCTGAACGTGTTCGAGATGTTGCGGCGATGGCAGTGTCTTCGGCGTACATGTAAAGGGAAGTGTGAGGTGTACAAGGCAGATCGTTGACGTACAAGTTGAATAACAGACGGCTGATAAGAGACCCTTGCGGCGCGCCAGCCTCATCAACCCTCGCTATTCTCTGACAAAATCACCTCTTAACTCCGCGCTCCGTCAGCAGTCAAAGTCGTTTCCACTCGAGTAGAGGCAA
Source organism: Hetaerina titia (assembly GCA_037158775.1). Taxonomy (NCBI): domain Eukaryota; kingdom Metazoa; phylum Arthropoda; class Insecta; order Odonata; family Calopterygidae; genus Hetaerina; species Hetaerina titia. Next base: position 5,969,442 of record CM073770.1, on the reverse strand, counting down.
TGGAAATCTTCTATCGTTGAACGTCGGTGTTTTTCAAAAGTTGATGGAATGATAGCTGCAGGATAATGCGGCAAGAGATCCATCCACGCAATACGTCTCTCTCTTGTTCTGTTCGTCAAGGCCATTTGTATTCCGTTATGATAACATGAAGAATAGTATTTGCCTAATAATGGAGGGAGATGAAGGGTTTAGTGATGTCAAAGTGTTCTGTATTGTGACAGGCAAGTCTTGGAAGTGCATCTCAATTAGTTCTGCTGTGTCTCCACCAGGGGTATAACCTTAAACGGTAGACTGCCAATAATTTCTAGACACTTTCAAACTTGGTAAATGAATTTTAAAAGATTAAACAATTTTCTCCCCTCCCTCCTCCACATTTTGCACAGATTTCATCCCTCTTCCACTGACCCTGGAGAATGGGGAATAAAACGTTTCCCCGATAGCACCGAATAATAAAAAAGGGAGGCGCTTTGATGTGAGATTTGGCCTGGGAGGGGTAGCTTTGTGAATCAACGCAGTCGCTCCTTGGTTTCCCGAAAGCGGTTTTAATACGGCTGAACCCCGCGTGTGAGCGACTCTTCATCCCCGCCGACCGGGCTTACTCCCATCCCTCTCCCGAGGAAAATAAAATTTTCTGCTTGCGATCCGCGCCCAAAAGTATTCGTCTGCCGACCACCGTTCGGGCACCGGGATTGCCGACGTCTCCTCCCCCCTTCCTGCACCCACCTCCCCGACAAGACACCCCTTCCATGCACCCTGGATCATCATCGCACTGCCTCATAAAATACCCCGCGCTCCTATTCGTATGAAGAGGCAGGATGATAGGAGAGGCGTATGTATATTGGAGGCTTAATTGATATACACGTAATTTGGGTGTGGAGAAGGAGGTGAAGTGGACGGGAAGGAAAAAAATGAAGAAATACTTGGGGCCATTTCATAACCAGTATTGATAAAGTAATATCTCCTTTCTCGTCGTTTTAGTCTGGACCACCAAACCCAATTAGATTAATTTAACAATTTGAACAGATAATCCCAATCCTGTTGCTTTCTCCATTAAATCAGCATCATTTAAAATAAAACATGGAATAATCCCTCTTGGAAATTTTTTCTAACACTAATATTAAAATACTTAATAGTAAAATGGAAGTTGAATTAAAATACCCAATGTATAAGACGTGTCACGTTTCAAAGTGACAATTTGCCTGAGCCATGAAAAAAATACGTACAATGGGTGCATAGCAGCACAAGATTGCGCTGTCTACGAGAAAGGGAAAACTAAGACATGAGTTGACATTCTAAGGAATTCTAATTTAAACTACTCAATTGTGATGAGCAATTGTTAAGTCTCTAAGGAAACGACAGGGGAATATGTTGATTAAATTGCAGATATTAAAAATGTGACCAACTTATCTTGCTATCGCAATACTTTTAACGATGAAGTCATGCATGTGTCTAAGATAATGGATATGTTCCAAGAAAATATCAGTCACGCATTTTCTTTCAAATCTGTTCCTTGACTTCACAAAACAATAGACTTCACAAAAATGTGTCATTTTATCTGAAAATCATTTGGCAAGAGGAACAAAAATGCCTATCACTGGAATCATATCGCTACAATTTTTCTTTCGCTTTCCGAAATACGCGTAAAAATAGTTTTTTCTTTTCCTCTCGCGAGCCCTTTCCACCGCCAATCACTGCGTCAGACATCTGCGACGCTCATGAGGATCTACAGCCCCATTCAGTCAAATATGAGCCCGGTAACTCTTTGCCAGTGAAAAAATTCGAATACTTTTTGTTGATTTACTTTTCCGACCTGAAATGATACTCTCTGTGCGAAAACATGGAATTTATTTTATTTCTGTGTTCGCCTTGGTCCGAAAGCAGCACTTTTTGGCCTTTACATCAGACAAAAATGGGGAATGAATGATGAATGTGTCATTCATCCTTCGATATCATTCAAAGACGACTAGCATTCGCACTCCTTAGAATATTCCATAAATACCGTGTTTAAATACGATATTTATAAATGCAATCTACCTCGTCGCGATTTGTAAACACTCCATTAAACTTTTCAATTCAAACCATTTTTCATTATTAAATAAAACTCGGCATATCTCTTGTGCGAGATTCATTTTCAATGTTGCTTAGTATTTCCGGTAATTTGATTCAAGGAGGAGCAAAAGAGAGATTTACTAATTTAAGAATTTTACATTTGCAAAACTCATTCGCCTTGAACAAGAATTTAGGTGATTTTTATTTCTTCTGCGCCGTAATATTCCAAAATGTCAGTGTACATTAGTCGATTATTTCGTTAAAGCGACTTCCGCGGTATCTTCCGCAGTTCTTTAAAGAGATCTGCCATTCAAAACCACAGAACCTTTGAACATAGCGTCACTGTTATCCAAAACCTTATATCTCTCCGATGGGTGAATTTTTTAATGAATGAACCCACTAGCTTTATTAATTAAATGAAAGTGCTTTTTATATTTCGGATCTGTAACCAAGCAATGGCAAGCAATCTGTAGACACTGACTTCTGAACATTACAACCCCTCCATACTTAATAGCAGGAATAAGTGGTATTCAACACGAATTCCTACAGAAAAATAAACCCCACTCCATATTTTCTGTATTTTCCGTAGTAATGTGTACGTATGCCACAAATAGAAGTTTCTTAATCTTAATTTTACCTCATTTTAATGTTATGCCGTAAGCTACATACTAACATCACTAGAAATCATGCGTTTTAGTGGAGTGGGGTGTTTTGTGGTGGGAAAGGTAACGGGAGGTCTTGGAAAAGCAACGCGACCCACATCAGTTAACTGTGGGCATTTACAGTGTGCGTATTTCTGATAGACTGGACCCCTGTTCGACGGTCACGTCACAAATTCACGATGCCACTTTCCATGGAGCAATGATCAGCAATACAATTGTGCTTTAAGCTTAGAAAATCGGATTCGGAGACCCTGACCATGATTAAGGATGCTCATGGAGACGGAGAAATGTCCCTAGTGATGGTTTACTGCTTCTCCACGGGATGTTATGGGAGGGTAGAGAGGAGGCGGGCGATGAGGAATGCCCGTCAACGACACAGTGCGATGAAAACGTGCAAAAAGTGAGACATATGCTCAATCCTGATTTTTATTCCGATAAAATTTTACCACAGATTTGTTCTACATACTTTTAGATAGACTTTGCATATACACGTCATTTCAAAAACTAGTAAAAAAAGCAACAATCAAGTATGAAATAAAAATATTTATCTTAGCGTGTTACCTCATAAAATTGATTTCAGATTATGTCATTATAAACTAGGACATTCTAACGGAAAAATAACACTTCAGGATAATGTACAGTAATTATATATCAAGCTTGTCATTACCTGTTCCTTTTATTGGGTAAATTTATTTACGTTTGGACATTTAATTGGGTCTTTTCATCGATTTAATTGCCTTTTCATTTCAGACAATAATTTGAAAGTCAAATTCCTTCTGAATTCCGAAAATATCTTAAAATTTCCTCCCGGACGAAATCCCCCGTCTAAATGAGATAATTGATCCAGCTCTGCGCTTACACTGCTCCAGTCTTTGTTCCATTTCTTTTTAATTCCCTAAAATATTTCCAAGGCGATATCAATTGTAACTTATGATCATAATCGTCCCATCGTTTTCGTTTCTCTCCAATTGAATTGGATTTGAGCAAACGCGGGTGTTTTTCACTTTGATTCAGGCCCAGATTCGTTCACGGAACAAACTCCTTGCACGAATCACTTTGCCGCCCATCCGTCCGCAATGCACCTATGTCGATCGTCGCGAAATGTTTCAATGATCCCTGGCCGCGGGCCATCGGAAGCCCATAAGCTAACGAAATCAGGCACAAGTGTTTTCTCTTCATGTATTGGTGAGTCGATGGACGTGCATGGTCCCAAAGAAGCGGAAGTCTTTTGGCCTCATTTCTCCGGGGAAACAAAAGAACTCCATAAATATGACGTTTAGTTTCGGCCCAGGGCGTCGAAAATGGGATAATGTGAAACTAAATCTTTGCTGCGGTGGAACAAGAATTAAATCGAGTACAAGCCAGTACGGATAGAAGGGGGGGGGAACCACAGAGAAAGGAGGTCAAAGGAACTTCGAGTCTAAGTTTCGTTTTATTTAGAGCCACGGCATTCCACTCAGTGTAATTATATCCAACTTGTAAATCAGAGGAAAACATACTCTTCCCTCCGACTTTCTTCATTACCCGGTGACTCGATTATTTTATTCCTGTGTGGGTGGAAAATTTTCCAAGTATTTACCCACTAAAATAAGTCGCATATCTTAGCGCCTCCCACTTGCCTTCACGTCCCATTTAATTTCACAGGACTTCAGCATCTGTGCACATTTATAGAAATCCTTTCGAGTTGGTGAAATCTCAGGAGAGTATCAAAATTTCTGATGCATTCAAAAGAATCCTAGATTAATGGATACCCAATTTTTGGAATTGTTGCGCGAAGAGAAGTGTAACGTGCGAGTCTGTGAGAAGTCGGCATTCAACTTTAAGTTCTTAAATTAGATTACACTCAGATTAAACTGCTCGAAGTATTCACATTGTCTAAAGATCTGGAGAGGAGAAGACAGAAATGGATGTTACCCTTATGGATTTTACCCTTAAAGAGATCTAACCAAAAATGGATATTACCCTTAAAAAAAGCCTTCGGCATGTCTCCACGAGAATCGTTGAGCGGTAATAAATGCATTAACGAGAGAGTATTTAACTCGATTAAAGAATTCCCATCGCAAACAAAAGATGACCATTAGAGCTCCGAAGAAACAGCTTTGGAGTCCATCAGGGGGATGTTTTAGAACCCTTACTCTTCCTAATATGCATCAACGATACAGCCTTAAGCAGAAATATTAATTCCTGGTTAATTTCGGGCGAACAGGATGAACTATAGAAGGGTAAGTCACCAGTCCATCTTGGATTACTCCTTCGCGGCTGGGACAATATTTCAGATTGGTGCAAGATATTAGGCTAAGAATCATATCTCAGAAATGTATAATAATGACACCTAGGAGTCGAAATACAAGTACATTTGCCCGAAATTGAGACAATATTATCTAAAAACACGTAATTGACGAGATCAAAATGCGCGTGCAATTTCCGGAACCAATAGGATTCCCGGGCGTAAACCTCTCAAAGAACTTATCACGGATTGAGAACTTCGGGAAAATTTTATGGAGTCACCTTGAAGAAACATTAAACGTAATGAGAGAGTAAGTGAGAGGCGTTGTTGTTGCTGTGAGCTAGCGAGGTCGCACTTTGAACACGCGGTAGTTATCTGGGATCCGTCGAGGAAGCAGTTGATCACGAAGATATTGGAAGAGGTTCATAAAAAATCGAGGTTTGTTAGCAAAAATGTCACAATAAGAGGGGTAATGTAACGTGATTAATAGGTGCACTGGGATGGCCTTCTTTTGAAGCGCAAAGGGAGACAACGACGAGACTGAGGGCATTACAATGATCAAACTTGTTGCGACAAAGAAGGTAATAAGACCCCTCATCTTACGGCAGATTCGACCTCTCTGATACGATAAAGGAAAAAGACTGCAGGAAAAATAGAGCTAGGAGCGCTTCCTTTCCTCGCATGATTTGCGATCACAGCAATTATAATTATGTAGACAAAGAACAGAAAAACTACGGACTATAAACATATTATCCCGAGCACCGGACAATTCAGTTTCTGTGTCTTTTAACCTATGGTTGGTAACCCAACACCCCCTGCCATATACTTCTTGGGGGACTAGTAGAGGAAACGGCATAGATATGCATAAATATCAAGACATAGATAATTCGTATAAAAAGTATCGGGAAATTTTTCGGGAAAAATAGATTTATTTCCGCCATCGCCACAATATCTCACAAAATTCGACGCCCTTTTAGCCCTGTAGCTTTTCCACGACTCGAAGGCTCTCTGGCAGGCGGAAGGTCCTGAGCACTTAGCCCACGCTGTCTGAATTCAGCACTGCACGGTAGAAAAAAATTGTTACCCGTACTTATTATACAAACCTTCGATAGACGCAACACTCCGCGAAAAGAAGAAAAAGCAGGGAACGTTGTGGAGAGCTAAATTTTTAATGGAATCAGCGTACTTTAAAAGCTTCATTTTGTTCGAAATCTTTTTAAAAAGTGGCCAGTTTGTAAACTAATTATTCGTGCTATTAATTACAAAGAGAGTGGGGTAATTAAATATGCAATATCAAACATTTTCACCGCCTTATGCTCTTCTACGTGTACTTGATTGGGAGAGAAACTTGGAATAGTACAAGTATTCGCTCATCTTTTTCCGAAGAATAGCTGACAAATTCACTTTGAATGTTTGCGGTCACTACGAAAATATTCCGCGCTGTCATTTACGTTAGTGTTCCACGTAAACGTAGCGTTCCATGTGGACGTAGATAGCGTCAACATATCGATTAGACGTTTTCCCTTGAGGTGAAGTGACGAATCTGACGGAGCAAGAGTCTAGATAACTGAAGGAGCACCCCGGGACGCTCGAACTATAATCAAGACTATTAAAATTCACATCGCCTCCATGTTTGTCTCTTCCTCAACGATTCACGGAGGAAATAAATATACTTCCAGTCGAAGTTTAATATTGGCGAAATCGGTGCTTACTGGAGTACCGGAAACTTCAGACTCGGACAAACACGCATATTTTTAAATGTTGAAAAATACATTCGAACTCAATTTCGGGACCTTAAACATTACTCCGTTTCAAATGAAAAAAATGAAAGCAACCCGAATCAATTTGCGTAAAATTAATTGATTCTGCATACCATATTTCAAGCCAAATATGTTAAAGTTTACTTTCGACAATTTGGTGAGAGATTACAGTAATTTAATTAGATTCGGATGATCTGAAAAGGTTGTGTTTAGAGCATCAAAAATCATTTGAATCGGTGATTATACATTTTGCTCTTTTTGTAAACGATTCAATGAAAAAGTCAATGTGGATATTTTGTGCTAATTGTTAAATAAATGAAGGCCATAATATATTGGAAATCAATTGAAATTTGTCTTGGTTAAATGTCATCAATTATACTGGCCTGCATTTGTATAAAAGGAATCCGGTTTCTCAATTCCGAGATAGATTCGTCACAGAAGGCAGGCGAAATGCATGGGCCCAGTTTTACACCGCAGTACTAATTGGATGAATAGCCGTACTGTCAACCTAATACTGTATCCTTATCATCCGATATATATCAATTTTATTTTGGGTCTTTGAGGACCGGAAAACCAATTATAAAAAATCCAAATTCACGGCGTGTACATTTTAGTAAACAGAGATCCTGATCCAATCGCAGCCTAATCTCATGCCATGCGATAGCTCTGCCTGCTTAGTCTTGCGTCCTTCATTTAATTTTCAAGGTGTGATTCATATATTTAAATACTCATGCATTAATTAAAAACTGTGAGAGATACGATTGATTGAAGACGTGAAATGTAATGATAATATCCATTTATTAAATGCAAAGAATTATTAGTTCGCCTTTTAAACTCGTTTGTTGGTTCTAAGAAATTATATTTCTGAGCAAAAGCACAAAACTCGTAATAAATATAAGCACATTTCCGAGAAGCTTAAAGTTTTCCAAAATCAATGAATTTCTGAATACGATAGGGTGAAATAAAAGAGTAATTATCCCAACTTAACTTGAAGTGGTAATTAAAATTACAAAACCGAAGGAGACAAAATTTTCAAACTTCTAGAATACTGGCTACAATGTGGAGGTAATCCTTTGCACTGGCTTTCGAATTTTCAAAATGGCAATTTTGAATGCAGGTAACCAACCTCCTACTCCGCCGGTCGATTTACGCATTTGCCGAAGAAAGAAGCAAGTGCACGACAATGGAATTTGATGAGCATGAATTTCAAGTTCATCGTGAATTCATCCTATACTTGGATGTGCCTCGGCTTTCGCACGACTAAGTGTACTAAGTCACGGTTTCAGGATGGATTTGATTGGTATATCATCTCTCATCCTCTCGGAAAAGTCGTTTTTTTAAATAATTCCTCATCCTAAAATCCCGTGAAATATAGGCAAAAATTAATTATAAAATACAATAAACAGTAATAATTCACGAATTCCATTAAACATTTAATCCAGTCAATGTTTAAAAGTGTCAAATATTTTTGTCCAATTATTTCTCAAAACCAGCAAGTTTTTCTATTCAATTTGACCTATTACCCTGGTGAAATGTTATTTAATTTTATTTTCTTTCTCATTTCCCGTTTTCAGCAATTAACCAATTTTTTTCGGTAAACGCTAAACGCTTCCTCAGGAAGGAAAATATCTTATGGCGTCAGAGTAGAAACACTTTGTCGAATTGAGAAGCACTTTTTAATCTCCGCAGATATGAGCACAATCGTCCGAAATGGTGATGCGTTGAAATCACACTTCATTTTTAAGGCTTTTAGTGATTCATTTGTCTCTAAAAATGTTCCCTTCTGCCGTTTCCTATCTTCCACCCTAATCGACCTTAAAATGAAGCGGGATGAAGTAATCTTAAATTAAGTCATATTTTCTAAAATTTAGCTATCATCAATATTTTTGCTGCATGATATTATTTCATCATTTGATTTCATTTTACGTTTTTTCTTATAGTATCAATATTCCACTTTGAAAGTTAGAGATAACATTTCTTTTTTAATTAAAACAACTTGATTTCATAAATTGGTATTCCTCTTTGAAAGTTTGGAGAAAACGTACCTTTCAAACAAGTTACACCTCGTCAAGACGCTCCAAAAGACATTCGTATACCTTCAAAAGTACTTCTTCACATTTCGTCACAATTACATGATTTGCTTCATTAACTCTTTTGGTCATAACTTTTAGTTTTAGCTATAACACGCTGGAAGAAAGAATATTTTGGGTATGCATGGTGAGACGTTTTGTGTGACTTCGGCTTAAAAATACAGAAGTGATTTATTAGGTAATCTATTGGTTAAGGTAGGTTTTTGGATGGACAAAACTATCAAATAAACATTTTGTAACTCCAAACAAAAGCCAAACCAGCAACATCATCTAAATCTTATCCATCTTCATCTCTGTATATTTCTTTCCTCCCTTCGTCCCGTTCAACATCCCTATCCTGTTCTTGCCCTTTCCTCGCTTGCCCAACATTCTCCCCTCTATTACCTTATCAACATCCCACTGCCGTTCAATACGTATTCGTCCATTTTTCCTACCTTCATAGGATTTCTCCCAACAAACCCCTCTCCTCGCCCACCATCTCTAGTACTTCCTCATTTTTTTTTCCTTTCGGTCCAGTTCACCTTCTCCATTCTTCTCCAAACCCACATTTCAAAAGCCTCCAATCTACGTCCATCCGCCTGCTCCAATGACCACATTTCAGCACCGTACAGAGCTACGCTCCATATCAAAGTTTTGACGAGTCTTTTCGTAACATCCTTGATCATTGACTTTGTCATCAACTCCCTTCTCCTTGCGAAAGCCTCTTTGCCCAGCGCAAGTCTCCTCCTTACGTCCCTACTACTTTCATCGTGTTAGTCCAAAACACTTCCGAGATACGTAAACTGTTCCACCTGCTCTATTTTTTCCCCGCTTATTTTAATATTTAGCTTCGACTTTTTCTTTCTGGAAAATCGCATAACCTTTGTTTTGTTAATATTGATTCTCATCCCATATTTATCGCACTGAACCTCCAATTCACTCAGCAATGCTTGCAACCCCTTGGCTGACTGAGCAACTAATGCTTGGTCATCAGCAAACCTAACCGATTTTACCAAGTCCCCTCCGACTTTCATTCCTAGCTCCAGTTCTTCCCATGCCTCTTCAATCATTTCCACCACATATACGTTGAACAGCACCGGTGACAATGGGCAACCCTGCCTTACCCCTCTTCCTAACACTGCCCATCCGGACTCTCCGTTCCCCACTCGCACCTGAGCAGTCTGAGACATGTATAGGTTGCGGACCAGTCTCCTGTCCCTCCAATCCATTCCTGTTCTCTACAATACACGCATTAATTTTTCTCAATTCACTCTATCAAACGCTTTTTCGAAATCTACAAAACAGGCAAAAACGTCCTGATTGTATTTTATATTCCTCTCAATTAGTGATCTCATTACTGCAATGGCATCACGCGTACCTGTTCCCTTCCAAAACCCAAACTGATCATCCCCTAAGTAATCATTTGCCTTACTCTCTATCCTTTTGTTGATGATCCTGAGAATAACTTTAGCTGCATGGGATATCAAACTTATTGTTCTGTAATCCTCACATGATGCGGCCTTTGCCTTTTTTGGAATAGGAACTAACACCGATCTCACAAAATCTTCCGGCCAGATTCCTTCCTCATAGATACTACGAATCAGTCCATATAGGGCCTTCTTCCCACCTTTCCCTAACCATTTCAACAGTTCTACAGGGATATTGTCCACCCCCACAGCCTTATTTGCTATCATCTCCTTTAATGCCCTTTCTATTTCATCGTCGAGTATGCCTGGACCTAAGGTATCTTCTTCTAGGTCATGTTCCTTTTCTATGTCTAACCTTGTCGTCCTAAGTTCTTTACCATACAGTGTTTCTATATACTCCTTCCATCTCTCTTGGATTTTTCCTGGTTCAACTATTATCTTACCCCATTTATCTTTAACTGTTGGCACAGATCTTGCCTTCTTACTTCCCGATAATAACTTAACTTTGCTGTATAGAGCACCAATTTCACTCTTCCTCTGTAAACTTTCCATATCCTCGCATTGCGTTTTCCACCATTTTTCCTTTGCTTTATTTGTGGCTCTTCTCAATTTATTGTTTAACTCTTTGTACTTAATTTTGCCTAACTCAGTGTTTACATTCTTCCATCTTCTTCTCTCATCCATCTTTGCAATCATCTCATCGGTTACCATTGTTTTCCTTATCCTTTTACCGTTAACGGTTGCTATAGTGTATTTTGCGGCTTCCGATATCCCCTGCTTGGTTCATTCCCATTTTTCTTTGATAGTACTAAGTTCTTTGCCGTCATCCATCATTTTCTCTACAGCCTGCTGATACTCCTTCTTCGATAATCCATTTTTCGCTTCTAAATTCCATTTCCTAACCCGCCGCCCATGCCTTATCTTCTTGAAACGGACGTCACATTTCATGACAACTAAATTGTGGTCAGAGTCCGCATCCGCTCCTGGGAAACGGTGCGAATTTATCACGTTGTTTCTAAACCTTTACCAAACCATATTATAATCTGATACCTTTCTGAGTCACCTGGCATTTTCCATGTATACCTACGCCTTTTGTGGTGTCTAAACCATGTGTTGGTAATGACTAACCCCTGTCTCCTGCAGAATTCAATTGCTTTCTCCCCGCGTTCATTCCTCGTGCCTAACCCATAGTCCCCCACCTCACCACCATCTCTTCCTTCGCCTACCGTCGCATTCCAATCCCCCATCACTATCAAATGTTTCCCTGCAGGAACACTCGCGATGATATCCTCTAACTCATCATACATCCTATCGACTTCTTCCTCCTTGTGGTTGCTCGGTGGCATGTATACCTGAACAATGACCAAGTTCGTCGGCTCTGCTTTAATCTCTACGAGTAAAATTCTATCTGTCGCTTGCTCTATGTTGACTACGCTTCTTCCTACCCCTTTATTTAATATTACGGCAACCCCTCGTTGGCTTTCGTCCCCGCCGCTGTATATCACTCTATAATTGTCACTCCAGTAATCCCCGCTATCCTTCCATCTCACCTCGCAGGGACCTAAAATACCTATATCACCTCTTACAGAAATTATATACCTATCTAAATCTAGCTTTAACTAACTCCTTAAATTAAATAGAAGTCATAAATACATTAAACAGTTGCAGCAAATCTCCAAACACATTCCTGAGACCAGTTATGCTAACCGTTTGTCAATAATTCAAGTGAATGTGGGTGATTTTTTAAAAATAAGTCTGTCCATATATTGGAATGAAAAATAGTTTATTGCTAAATTGAGAAACCTCTTTTGAATTTGGCCTACCCTATCATCAATCAATCCTAAGATTGACCTTCTCTAATCCATTCCATTCTCGTCTATTCAGTGTTTACTTCCCTCCTGGCTTCTCCCTTCTACGTCTATCTTAATTATTTCTACGTGCTTGTCTCCGGGTCTTCCTTTGCCAAATCTTCCTTTTTACTTTCCCTTCCATTATGTTTCTAATTAATGAATTTAAATATATTTATTTATTTATTTGTTCTTATTTGCCGTGGAGTTCTACACGTGATCCTATTCCTTTTCTGCTCGTCCATATATTTTCTCGTTCCTTTAACTTTGTCTGTGTATTTAATCTTTAGCATTCTCCTCTTCTTGAGTCATTTTTTGAAGCCTTCTATTCTTTGATGATTCACTATTCCAATTCTCGACGTATCTGATCCATACGAACGGTTGTATCAGGACACTTTCTTATTCACGCGTACATGTCATTAAGTCATGTCATGTCGTTTAGATATTAATTGTCGTTTAGTATTATTATTGTACGAGGGTGGTCCCATACGAGGGGACCACCCTAGTATAAAACAATACGAGGATGGTTCCACAAGTACCCGGCCTGATCTAGAGATGGCGGTATCTGTTTGAAAAATATCCCTGTATTAAAAAGTACGAAATCTATAAGGCATATGTTTCAAGTTTGAAGACGCCCCGTTGTTTAGTATTTGTTTGCCAGTCAGGAATAGTGATGGTGATGACCACGGATAGTGAATTTGTGAAAATGGAGAAAATCGGTGAATCGTTATGTGATGCAATACTTTTATTTGAAAGGCCTCAGCCCAAACAATACACAAAAGCTGAACTGGATTCTGCTCTGGACGAGTCTGCCCATTTGTTTACAACAGTAAAATATTGGGTAGCGGAGTTTAAACGAGACCGTACGAGCTGTCAAGACGAGCATCGCATTGATCGACCAAATGAGGAGACGACGTCTCCAGAAACGGTGAAGGAAATCCAAAAAAGTGAGACTGGATTAAGTTAACTGAAAGTGCGCGAGCTAGCAGACATAGTAGGCATTTCAAAAAGTGCGGTACATCTTTACATATCAACTGAAAATTTGGACATGAGAAAGTTCTGTGCAAGATGGGTGCCGCACTTGCTCATTCTCGAGCAAAACCAGTGCCGTGAATATGTTTCAATTGAGTGTTTGGCAAAGTTTCACAGCAACAAAGCAGAATCTTCACGCCGTTTCGTAACCATGGGATGAAACATGGGTACATTACTTCAAACCCGAGACAAAATAGCAACCAATAGCAAATGGATTCAAAAGGGAGAGCCAGCTCCAAAGATGGGGAAGACCGTTTCATCTGTAGGCGAGGTCATGGCGTCGGTTTTTTTTGGGATACGCGTGGGATAATTTTCATCGATTTCTTGAAAAATAAAAAATCATCAACGGCGAGTATTATGCAAAATTATTGCAACGTTTGAGTGAATAAATCAAGCAAAAGCAGTCGGATTTGGCTAAGAAGACAGTGTCGTTTCATCAAGACAATGCATCAGCTCACCAATCCATAATTGCAATGCCCACATTTCACGAATTGAAGTTTGAGTTGCTACCTATCATGCTCCCTATTCGTCAGATTAGGGAGCTGCCCTTGGATTATTTTCTGTTGGCAAACTTGGAGAAATGGCTCGGAGGTCAAAGATTTTCCAAATTTGGAGAAGTGATGCTGGCAGTTGGTGGCTATTTTGAGGAGCAAGGCAGTTCTTATTATAAAAAGGGTATCAAGTTTATTGAGTATCACTGGGAAAATTGCATAGAGTTGAAATGAGATTATATCGAAACATTAATACATTTTCCCAAAATTTTTGTGTTTTTTTGTTGGGGGTTGGTACTTCTGGGATTACCCTCGTACACCACTGCAGAATTTACATGCCAAGGTGTTGCAGAACGGAAAGACGAACATGGTTCATTACTTCTCCATTTTGCTGTCATATCAAAAAAATGCAAATGTAAAATCCCACCCTCTGCGCATGCGTCCTAAATCATGCATTCGCACTGGCAAACGTGCGCATCCGTACTGAGTGGTTGGGATGGCAGGATGAGTCTTAATTAATAAACATTAAGATGTACAATCAGCAGAAAAAGGGAGGCGTTTTTTTATTCATACCTCGAGAATGGAGAACTGGTTGATTGGCCTCGCCAGGTGGAGCGCCGTCCCATTCTCGGATGATAACGAAGCCCTTTCTCCCCTTCTCTCATCAATTGGACCCCAAATTAAAATTTTCCATTCACAGAGAGAAAACACATCGGGTCCTCTAGGGCCTTGATAGAAAGTGAATAAGCCTTCCTCCAATTTATTACACCCGACACAATCCGTTTTCGGACGCGAGACTTGCACGGCGAGTTTAAGTTACTCTTTCGTTAACGGTCACACGCATTACTACTACGTTTCAACTCGACTTTCTTTGCATTTTTTTTAAATCTTGTCTTGACTTCGGAAGACAACCCTTTCTCTCCGAAAGGAAAACGCGAGGTGCTTATCAGCGAAGTGATTCTAATACGAAAGTGGGAAGTTGAATTTTCTGATTTTCATGCAGCGCGCAAAAGTAACAGCGCACCGCAATTCCATTCCCACTACATTACTCGCGTGCATTACATTAAGAGGACGATTCGAGGGCAGAGGGCTTGATAATGAGAACATCTGAATTAATTACACTCGGCGAGTGGACCGATTTACATGAACCACAAACGGTGGGAGACTTAACAATCCAATGAACAAGACATTATGTATGGAATCAAAGGGTGGGGTGAGGGGGCTCTAAATAATCAACGTGGAAACAGGCAAAATACTTTTCAGGGTGTCAAAACCAACACCACTTTTATGGGTAGCACACACCAGAATATAATGCAGGTCAAGGTCAAGCTTGAAGACACTAGTTTCCATTGGAATGTTTTTTGGGCAACGGAATTAGAAAGTAAGGGACATGCATTGGTGGAATCGATATGGTTAAATAAAATAAACATTAGGTCAGTTTCGTCGGATTTGCCGATAATCTGAACGGCTTGACTGGGTAACCACACGCAATATCGCATTACAATCGCACTTATTCAGCATAAGTGGACGGCTAAGCGATTGTTTCTCAACGAATTTAATTTCAGCGTGACCCACGCACTAATTTTGGGAAAATCCCACCTTGGTAAATGTGATGTGCCTTCAAGGAGTAAGCAATAAACCCAATTAAAAATAATTTACATAATGAAGAGCTGTCTTCTGTTTTTTCCCTATCTCTGTCTTGTGATAAACGGGGAAATAAGGAGCCACCTAGATCGTGAGCTACTCTCTACAAACACAATCTCGGTGCAAGAAATTGGTATTAATGCTTAATATAGGCAAATGCGCAGTTTTGAAATTTTGGAACAAAGAAAGTGGCGAAGAGGACATAAACTACGAAATAGAGGGTTCAGTACCAACCACGGCTAATCGAGTAGGGGGGGGGGGTTATTTGGGGGTAGTTCTAACACCACGCCTTTCATGGGGAGCCCATGACACTAAAGGAATTATTATTAAGGCCTCACACTATTCTGTAGGTAGATCAGAAGACAAGGATAAAATAATGGAGACAGATTCCAATACAGATATATACAAATACTCATTCTTCCCCAGAGAAATCATGCATCATAATAGTAAGAAACTTAAGACTTTATAGAAACATTAAAAACATTTAATTTACAAGTCAGAACAAAATTAAACATTGCAAAGATGTTAGGTGTATCTGTAGGTGAATGTGTATGTTAGTTGGTAGTTTGCGTGTTTGCACGTGTGTGTGGGGTGTAAGGGTTTTTGGATGAATGTAAATGATTTCGCGTGTGAATATTGGCATGAATATGTGGGTTTTGCATGCGGTTTATTCTCTTTTACGGGTGGTGCCCTAACACCCCCCGCCATATGCCGTCGCGGTGGCATACGGGGTAATACTTGGATGTAGGTGAACCCACCCACCAGTCAAATATATGCAACAAACTTGAATGTAGTACACTGTTCAGCCCAAATGCACAAGGAAACAGTATCCAAATTAATTGCTGAATTCAACCACGTGTACTTTCTTACTCGTTCCCTGCCCTTCATTACAAACTCCTGAAGTGTTCAGAGTTCCTTTACTCAGCAAGAAGCGAAGAGTGCTTTGCTTATCTGGAACTGCTCTAATTGATTTAATCACAACCATTACGCATGAGTTGAATCCGGTCAAACATTGATACACGAAAACAAACATTTAAAGTAAGCAACGAATGTTTATCAAATCACTGTCAAGGAAACGATACGAAATTAAACAAGAAAACAACAAATATTTAACAACGCACAGCCAAAGAAATAAATGGCGTCGGCTTTTTAAAATAAAGCCTTAAAGTCTCTTCAAGTTATTTGAATTTCTTAATTCTTGGTATATTCATTATAGTGTTCCTCTTTCAGTTATCGGTACGCCTTAAAAAAGTTTTCGATAATAGTGACAAAAGATTATCAATAGCTAATACCGTACACTAATTACGAACTCCGAAATGATAATGTTGGGAAAATCCTTAAGATACCACTCGGCATACGTTTGAGTTGATTACTTGAAAGATGCGCTATTTCCGTAGGTTGTTGGAAAAGCAGACGGAAAATTAGTGCAAAGAATGCATTATGTCTACGTGTCACCATGCAAGAAAAACTGCAGTGTATGAAAAAAGCTGACGATCGTTAGAGTAATCAGTAATTTCACTGAGCAGGAGCGTTAAATTTTGCGTGATTGAATGGCTCTTCATATTTTATTCTACTGATGTGATCGCGGATTGAGCGTTGAAAACGTTGCGTGATTCCTTGTAATGGCATGATCGGCATATAGTTTACTTGAACGGTCGGTTAGTTTCACAAACAAGCTTAAAGGGTCCCTAAGAATTATTTCTTCTGTGCCAGAACTATAACTCAAAGTTGGCATTCGTCCATTAGAAACCAGGTCGTCATCCAAATGATTTCGATAACAATTTATGAAGCGCTAGTAAATATGGAGTATCTGCAGATGATCCATGTGCGTATTTAAAGGCGAAATCATAATCAAAGACGGGGACGCGGAATATCACGTGCTCTTTAAGTTCTCCAATAGCATGCGATCGGATCGTACTCTAGCGCCATATGCGACCAAAAATTACAATAAAATAAATAAGAAAAACAGTTTACGATACGCAGTCAAAAAGGTGATAGGGAAATCCTACTAACTAATCATATGAATTCATTTCAAGTGTAATTCCATTTCATGTTTCCACGAGAGGCTTAATAAAATACCATTAATCAACAGCCGGGAAATGTTTCTAGTGGCAGATAATATCAACAACAAGACTTCCGTAAACAATGTACACAGTTTGCGATAAACAGTAACGAGCAAGACACTAATGGCATCAATCGCAAATGTTGGAGTGTTACACCATTTCACGAGAGGTCAACAACAAAGCAAGAGAAGGAGAGTGTTCCTATTGGTTGGCGTAAGAGAAGAGGAAGCGCTTACTGGAAGACTGAATTTCGGAGGTATTGGTCATTATGAGGGATGCGGCGCTTTATTCTTCCGTCTAATCGATGTTCAGTTCTTACATTCAACGTGTTTTAAGACGAGGACGCAGCCTTAAATACTTCGCAGCTGATCCCAACCGAGGCATTCCAATAATTTTCCTGCCCCCCCCCCTGTCAAATCACAACGTTCATTAACGAACCAATCAGCTTTCCTCTCTGCGTCTATGTTTCAAAATCGTCAACGCCTGCAGTGAGGGGTGGCACGGAAAGGGAGAAGTGAGGTCCAATGGCACGACCTCTCATTCCAGTCGGGGTCCCAAAGGGCCCTGTGTGATTTCCCACAAATTCCCTGTCCGCCCGACTCATTCCTTCGCCCCGGCGGTGACCCTCGGGAGCAGCCGTCGAACGACCAGCCAACCCTTCCCAGAGGGCAAAGGGTGGAGTTTGCTCCGATGGGAGCCAATGAGAAAAAGACATCCCTCGATTAGTTTTATCAACCCAGTCAAAAATTAAACCCTGAAGAAAACGCAGAACTTTTTTCGATGCAATCATAGATAGAAAGGGGTCTTTATTTGGGCGAAATTGAGACAAGAATACGAAGAGTCTTCAGTGGTATGTGCTGCTTCGGTGAAGAGACTCTTCATGTGAAGAGTCGTGTGCTGCCAAAGTCCCATTGCCATTAAAACACGGAATTCAATTAACCTTCGTAATTAGAACTGTTATTTGACAGCTGTCCAGAAAGTAACCTCGGTTATTCTATTAAAAATGCACTTGAATATATGCAGAAAATTTAATATTTTCGTCTCAAAACTACATATATCTGCTGTTTTAATGCATATTCGCAAAACAGTTATCACAAAAATTGTCCATTAATTAAGAATCAAACAAAAAATTAAGTGCTTAAGGTTCAAACCTTATTTTACCAAACCATTTAACCAAACCATTTACCAAAACTTATTTAACCAAAAGTGATTCTATGAATGGAAATCGGTAGAGACATTATTAAGTCAGTTATGGATAGAGGATGATCAAAATATTGTTAGCCAGTCAGCCACGGAGTTGAAAACATTTCTGAGCGAACTAGAAGGTTAATGCGATAATTTTGGAATGAGAGTGAATGTAAACAAAACAAAGGTTGTGCTGATTTCCGGAAAGAGAAATGGTAAATATAGGCATTAAAATAGGAGGGCGAAAACTAGAGCAGGTGTAAAAGTTTAGGTATCTCGGAAGTGTTTCGGACCAACACGATCAGAGTGGTAGGGACGTAAGGAGAAGAATTACAGTGACAGGTAAGGAAACTTTCTCAAGGAGGAGGAAGTTGATGATGGGGACGTTGAGTAGGGATGTTAAGACAAGACTCGTAAAAACTCTGATATGGAGCGTAGCTATGTACGGCGCGGAAACGTGGTCGCTGAAGCAGGAGGATAGACGTAGATTTGAGGCTTTTGAAATGTGGGTGTGGAGAAGAATGGAGAAGGTGAAATGGACCGAAAGGAAAACAAATGAGGAAGGATAAGGTATGGTAAAAGAGGAGGATTGATGATTATTGGGAGAAACATGGCTACTGAAGGTCCACTTATATATTCAGGCGAATACTTTTACTACAAAAATTTCTTGAATATCGTAAGCAGACCAGGAGATGACCCAGTTACCGTTGTGGCCATTCTATCAATGCCTAGCTATAAATGTCATTCAGGAGACCCAACAACAGCCGGGGCGTAGGGTAGTAGTAGTTAAAAAAGGGAATAGAAAGTGGTGCAATCATTAAGAAAATTATATTATCCCGAAAATGGATGATTAAAACTATTGTATATTACTATCATCACATAATGAACTTGACGTAAACCGAGGATATATTTTTATTTGGTATTTATCCGATATATCTATATAAAAGGTAAGGTAATCTACCGGTTAAGGTAGATTTTTGGATGGACACATCTATCAAATAAATATGTTTTCACTCCTAACAAAACTCAATCCAGCAAACTACTCTACGTCAGGTCTCTCTTCATCTCTGTGTACTTCTTTCCTCCCTTCATCCCGTCCAAAATCCTTATCCTGTCCCTGCCCTTTCCTCGCTTGCCCAACATATTACCTTATCAACATCCCACTGCCGTTCAATACGTATTAGTCCATTTTTCCTACCTCCATAGGATTTCTCCCAACAAACACCTCTCCTCGCCCACCATCTCTAGTACTTCCTCATTTTTTTTCCTTTCGGTCCAGTTCACCTTCTCCATTCTTCTCCAAACCCACATTTCAAAAGCCTCCAATCTACGTCCATCCGCCTGCTCCAATGACCACATTTCAGCACCGTTTAGAGCTACGCTCCATATCAAAGTTTTGACGAGTCTTTTCGTAACATCCTTGATCATTGACTTTGTCATCAACTCCCTTCTCCTTGCGAAAGCCTCTTTGCCCAGCGCAAGTCTCCTCCTTACGTCCCTACTACTTTCATCGTGTTAGTCCAAAACACTTCCGAGATACGTAAACTGTTCCACCTGCTCTATTTTTTCCCCGCTTATTTTGATATTTAGCTTCGACTTTTTCTTTCTGGAAAATCGCATAACCTTTGTTTTGTTAATATTGATTCTCATCCCATATTTATCGCACTGAACCTCCAATTCACTCAGCAATGCTTGCAACCCCTTGGCTGACTGAGCAACTAATGCTTGGTCATCAGCAAACCTAACCGATTTTACCAAGTCCCCTCCGACTTTCATTCCTAGCTCCAGTTCTTCCCATGCCTCTTCAATCATTTCCACCACATATACGTTGAACAGTACCGGTGACAATGGGCAACCCTGTCTTACTCCTCTTCCTAACACTGCCCATCCGGACTCTCCGTTCCCCACTCGCACCTGAGCAGTCTGAGACATGTACAGGTTGCGGATCAGTCTCCTGTCCCTCTAACCCATTCCAATTTTCTGCAATATACTCATTAGTTTTTCCCAATTCACTCTATCAAACGCTTTTTAGAAATCAACGAAACAGGCAAATACGTCCTGATTGTATTCTATATTCCTCTCGATTAGTGATCTCATTACAGCAATGGCATCACGCGTACCTCTTCCCTTCCTAAACCTTAACTGATCATCCCCTAAGTAATCATTTGCCTTACTCTCTATCCTTTTGTTGATGATCCTGAGAATAACTTTAGCTGCGTGGGATATCAAACTTATTGTTCTGTAATCCTCACATGACGAAGCCTTTGCCTTTTTTGGAATAGTAACTAACATTGATCTCACAAAATCTTCCGGCCAGATTCAGATTCCTTCCACATAGATACTACGAATCCGTCCATATAGGGCCTTCTTCCCGCATTTTAATAACCTTGCAAGAGTTCCACAGGAATGTTATCTACCCCAACGGCCTTATCTGCTTTCATCTCCCTTAATACTCTTTCTATTTTATCGTCGAGTATTCCTGGACCTAAGCTATCTTCTTCTACGTCATGTTCCTTTTCTATGTATAACCTTGTTGGCCTAAGTTTTCTACCGTAGAGTGTTTCTATATATTCCTTCCATCTCTTTTGGATATTTTTTTGGTTCAACTATTATCTTACCCAACTTATCATTAACTGTTTTCACAGATCTTACCTTCTTACTTCCCGATATTATCGTAACCTTGCTGTATAACTCACCAATTCCACCCTTCCTCTGTACACTTTTCATATCCTCGCATTGCGTTTTCCACCATTCTTCTTTTTCTTTATATGTGGCCCTTCTCAATTTATTGTTTAACTCTTTGCACTTTATTTTGGCTAACATATATTATATTATATATATATATATATATATATGGAAACAAAAACAGAAATCTAAGCTCCAGATGGAGAAAAACCCACCTAGGAGGAATCGAACCCGCGACCTATTGAGTTGCTAAACCTCCGCCACAGGGACCATATTACATGAGTGGATAGTGCATCCATAGGCGTGAGAAATTGAAAAAGAAATATAAATAGTTGAGAAGTATCTTTCCTAGACAAAATTTCAGATCGCCCCAATGTTTCTATTCCTAGCTGCTCCATCAATAATCATCATAGGTCTCAGTGACTTGTTTTTTATCGCGTTCCCACATTTTGTCCATTCAATTTTACTCCGTTTTATTTGCACCAAATAATAAACAAAAAGCGAGCAATACGTTTACATGCCACGCTCGGTAAAAAATGAAAACAGCATGCCGTAAAAGTGACAGAGCACTACGCCTTAATGTGCCACATAATTTATTTTTAAAAAATGAAACCTCGTTTATTCAAATATATCCCGACGATATTGAGGCTATCTGGGCGACACCTCGGCTGGTTCTGGAGGGAGGGAGGTCGGGCGGAGGGCAGAGTTCTTCTTTTCTCGGTAGTGTGGCTGTCAATCATCTCTCCAGCGACATTTTTGGGCGAAACAGGTCGCTCTGCACATCAATGGTAACACACGTGCCTTCGCGTCGGCTGCTGCCGTCCCTCCGCAATATCGGCAGGCGCACTTTCGGGACAGAGTGCGCCCATCCCATCTCATTTTTCGACTCCACGCGAAAGGGATCCGCCGCACTCCTTCCCTCGCTCCCCCACCTCACCACCCCTTTCGGGTGCACCTGAGACGGTACACCGGCGATGCTCGGGGAATATGTCGATATCGCGAGCCTCGCGCGTACCCCAAGGGGTTTTATTTTGGAGAGGGGGAGGAAGTCCTGATGCTAAGGAGTGCAAGCACGGGACTCACGTCGTAGAAAGGGTAGTGGGAAGAGGTCCTCTCCACCCGCACCCGATGCGCCCTTTGACGTCACCCGACGAGCATTCCACGGAACTAGGAACAACGCCCGTCTCACCAATCGAGACTGGAGCCACTGGAGGCTCCAGGACACCCCCCACGGGAGCCTCTCAGGCGAATCGATCTTTCCAGTCGATTTTTATCTACGCATACCTTGGATCATTGAAATCGATTATAAATCATTAACTAATGTGATCCTCTATCTATTTTCAAGTTATTTACTTGATTGCGCGATTATTATTTCTGTCTATAACGCGTTAGATGCCGAACTCACATCTTTTAAATAACGATGAGACAAATATACAACAATTCAACCCCTAAGGTGGCTCTTTTGGGCAGCAAACGAATCAGTGACCAGTGCAAAGACGCCAGCGTGTGTGTCGACGCTCTCAAGGGAAGAAGTACTCGGAAGAATTCTCAAAGACATGCCAGCAATATCTGATAAATAAACCTATTAACCCGATTATTTTATATAAACCACGTATTTACCAAAATCGTAACACACTCATCAGAATTAAATGGTGAATTTTCATCAATTCCTAAACAAAATGATGAGACGTTCTCATCTTTCAGTAATATCTGCTGAATTTCAATATTATTTTAATTCGTGAAATGCACGCAAACGTAGGCATGGCTTCCCAGGTTCTCTCGTTTGATGTAGGCACATGCAGTTGATTTTGCTTTTGGCCAAGAGACAAACTCTATTTCACCAATGTTTCCCAATATTCCCAACTCTTTCGCTAATTCTTCCGTCACAGCAATGCGTTGCTTCGTGCAGACCCTTGCGTTCTCGAGGATTCTGATATTTCTCGCCTCAAGAGGGGTGACATTCTTCCAATACCCTCTCGAATCTTCCTCTCAGCTCAAAGTCAAACTCGTCTCACACCTATCCTCTTTTGTAACTCGACTGTCACACATTTGAAATACTTTAGCACGCCACATGTGCCAAATACGAAGAGTACATTTCAGGATAATTCACTTTTCAAACCGAACACATGTTGTTAGAACCTCCACTTCCCTTTTGCTAAATTAATACCCCCTTAAGGAAACTGCTTCTTCCATGAAATTCAATATTCCTACAGACTCGTTTTGCTTTATTTCCGAGATAAGGAAATAAAAATAAAGACGCTCCAAATGAACAAGGAGTGGTACAAGGCAATATTTTAATGAGAAACATTCGAGCCTCCGTCCACACACATTCTTTAGCGCTCTTTCTAATTGTACTTGTTTCTTCCCTCTGGCGCTCTTTCCCTTTAACATGATTTCTCTACATCCCTCTCATCATTTGTCTTCTCTACATATTTATTTTCCCTCTTATCGCTTCCCTTAAAAAACGGTATTCAAAAATTGAGAATGAAGTCTACAGCTTAAATTAAGATGTCGTGAAAAAAGGTCGAATTCACTTCGATTCACATTGCGAACGAATACCTCCTCTCGCATTATGTTTAGTAAGTTTGGCCTGATGCGTAAATGTTGTTCAAAAACTAATACCAATTGCTTCAGGTATTGAAATAAAGAAAATATATTCCTTTCACCCTAGGTATTGAAGAGTATAATCCGCGTATTCATCAAGGGCGATGAACCGCCATCAAGTGATACGAACATGGCAGCCTTGCCAAAGGATATCTTCTTGGAAGTAAAAAAATTTAAACAATGCGGTTGGGATACCATTTTTTCTATTTTTATACTATGTCCTGATATTCAAGTCTGAGTTCGAATCGGACAATTTAATAAAATGGATTTAAAGTACGAATTTTTCAATAGAGCCGCTTGCCAATCGTTCCTTCTGTGTCACTCTTTAGCTGGAAGTATTTCATTGGTATTCTTCTTCTTAGATAGTAAAATGGAGGAGTTCATTTATTATAAATCGACCAAGAACCATTTTGCACTCGAGTGGAAACTTAAGCACATGTAGTACTATTGAAAATGTACATACCAAATGAATTGGTATATACGAGACGTAACAGAGAAGGAAGTTATTCGACTTAGAGCGAATGGAAGGAATTGATGAAGTCGGGAGGGATTCTTCGGCGCTTTAAGACGCTTAAAAATATGCACACCTTGCGACTTCAGATAACTAGTTGCTGGACTCAATATTGCATTTCTCTGTTTGTCTGCGTCGCGGTGTTGTCAAGGGTTATCTTATAAATTCAACCGATAATATTAATAAATACCTTCGATGAACGAGTATTTTTTTATGTTTCAATCCTTTAAAAAATCTAAATTGGCTACAGGGTACTAAATATTTTTATCCACTAAATTTCAATGATATAGCATTGAATACTGAATTCAGCAAAGCTATTACTTTATGAAAGGTAGTAAAACTCTTATTTAACATATAATGTTACACCGGTGTTTTTAAAACAGCACTTTTAATGTATTAATCGAATAAAAAAGGCTATGACAAACATAAATTATCTCGAATGATATCTAAAGCAACTGAAAAGAGACACTTACTAAAATTATGACGAATTCTAAAACGAACTGGATTACTAGATCTCCACACTCCATTTGGTTTCCACCCAGGTCTCAGCAGTAGCTCTCTAATTCATGCGCGCATAAAGCCCTTTGAATTAACTCCTGAATTTTACGACAAACACGTGTTACTAATTGTGTACAACCTATGTATCTATTGGACAATCCCTAAATGGGGAAAGGGACATAGAGTGGCTTAAATGTTCCCAACATGGATTTTCCTTTTGGAGACTATAAAAATATTTTTTAAAAGAGTTTCCATTTTAAGTTATTCAAAAAAGAGCCTCTAGCAATCCTATTAAGTGATTCGAGTTTTCGTGTTTCATTTCGCCGACTGGACCGGTGCCAGGACTTCATCGGCTTCGGATGTTGGTGGGAATTTGAATTCGTCAACTTCATTAACGCCCGTGGTGGAAATGTATCTCTGGCGCGTAAATATTATGATGAAACCTTAAATTATTATCCATGCACTAATGCAATTAAAGGCATCGATATCATTTGGGATGTTAATGGTTATTTAACCATAAACCATAAACACAGTAATCAACCCGAAGGTCGGTTTAGTAAGTGATGGTAGAGCTCACCCATGTACCAAGCCCGACGGCGTGTGAATATTCACACATCAGGGTAGGGGGGCCAGTTCCTTTCCCTGTGCCGGTTATGGTTTCCCAGGAAGACCTGGTACCCGAAAAATCAACTAGCTTGGGTGGAGCTGCAGGTGCCCAAAGTGCCTTGCCTGGAAATCGAACCCGGGACCCTCCGGTCAGTATTCCAACGCTCTACCCACTAGACCACTGCGACCCGCAATGGTTATTCATGCAGCTTTAATTCATTCCCGAATTCGTTAATCCCTAGTCTCCGTCTTTGGAATAAATTGCCTCACGATAACATCCCAGAAATCAAATTTAACGTCTCTCACCATCGTGATCATACAGATTCAATCCCCATCATTCAATGGAAAACCTGTATGCAATGCACACCGTCGGTCGGGTTGGGAAAATCAGTCGCTGCTTTCGCAAACCTTCGGTCACTACGCTGACCTAAATCCCTCTACGCGATTAAGTGAGACACAGATTCATTCATTCATTGAAATTCCAACGCTTTGTCAGACAGAACATAAGGATTGACAGCGTATTACTCAAAAGAAAGACAAACCAAGATGGCAAGTCGAATCAGATTGAAAATATAACTTCCACAAAAATATATTTTACCTTATGGTAGAATTAGAATGAGAGTTTTTTAATATTATTATTATTAGGTAATCTACCGATTAAGGTAGGTTTTTGGATGGACACAACCATCAAATAAACATTTTGTGACTCCCCACCTAGCAAACTAATCTATATCAGGTCCCTCTTCATCTCCGCGTACTTCTTTCCTCCAATCATCCCGTCCAACATCCCTATCCTGTTTCTGCCATTACCTCGCTTGCCCAACATTATCCCCTCTATTACTGTCTTCAATATCCCGCTGCAGCTCAATACTCCTGTCATCCATTTTCCCTGCCTCTATAGGCTTTCTCTCAAGAAACCCCTCTCCTAACCCACCATCTCGAGTACATCCTCATTTGTTTTTCTCTCGGTCCATTTCACCTTCTCCATTCTTCTCCACACCCACATTTCAAAAGCCTCCAATCTACGTCTATCCTCCTGCTTCAGCGACCACATTTCCGCGCCGTACATAGCTACGCTCAATATCAAAGTTTTTACGAGTCTTGTCTTAACATCCCTACTCAACGTCCCCGTCATCAACTCCCTCCTCCTTGAGAAAGCCTCCTTGCCTAGCGCAATTCTTCTCCTTACGTCCCTACCACTTTGACCGTATTGGTCCAAAAAACTTCCGAGATATGTAAACTGTTCTACCTGCTCTATTTTTTCTCCACCTATTTTAATATTTAGCTTAGCCTTTTTCTTTCTGGAAAATCGCATAACCTTGTTTTATTAATATTGATTCTCATCCCATATCTATCGCACTGAACCTCCAATTCACTCAGCAATGCTTGCAACCCCTTGGCTGACTGAGCAACTAATGCTTGGTCATCAGCAAACCTAACCGATTTTACAAATTCCCCTCCGATTTTCATTCCTACCTCCAGTTCTTCCCATGCCTCTTCAATCATTTCCTCCAGATATACGTTGAACAGCAGCGGTGACAATGGGTAACCCTGCCTTACCCCTCTTCCTAACAATGCCCATCCGGACTCTCCGTTCCCCACTCGCACCTGAGCAGTCTGAGACATGTATAGGTTGCGGATCAGTCTCCTGTCCCTCCAATCCATTCCTATTATCTGCAATACACGCATTAATTTTTCCCAATTCACTTTATCAAACGCTTTTTCGAAATCTACAAAACGGGCAAAAACGTCCTGATTGTATTCTATATTCCTCTCGATTAGTGATCTCATTACTGCAATGGCATCACGCGTACCTCTTCCTTTCCTGAACCCAAATTGATCATCCCCTAAGTAATCATTTTCCTTACTCTCTATCCTTTTGTTGATGATCCAGAGAAAAACTTTAGCTGCGTGGGATATCAAACTTATTGTTCTGTAATCCTCACATGATATAGCCTTTGCCTTTTTTGGAATAGGAACTAACACCGATCTCACAAAATCTTCCGCCCAGATTCCTTCTTCATAGATACTACGAATCAGTCCAAATAGAGTCTTCTTCCCACCTTTTCCTAAACATTTCAACAGTTCAACAAGGATGTTGTCCACCCCCACGGCCTTATTTGCTTTCATATCCTTTAATGCCCTTCCTATTTCCACGTCGAGTATGCCTGGACCTGAGCTATCTTCCTCTACGTCATGTTCCTTTTCTATATCTAACCTTGTCGGCCTAAGTTCTTAACCATACAGTGTTTCTACATATTCCTTCCATCTCTCTCTGATTTTTTCTGGTTCAACTATTACCTTACCCCACTTATGTTGTCTAACTGCTAATCTTACTAACTGTTAGCACAGATCTTACCTTCTTACTTCCGGATAATAACTTAACCTTGCTGTATAGAGCACCAATTTCACCCTTCTTCTGTAAACTTTCCATATCCATTTTTAATATTGTTGGAACGTTTTTCTGAGAATCCAATGGTCGAGGAAATTAATTATATGCACCAACACCCACTGCCATGACAATTCTAAAACGACAATTTTCTTTCTCTCCACATTTTTTCTTTCTGGTACATTTTCTGGGTCCACGTCACACCAATTCAAAGAGAGGAAACGTCATTGCCCAACATTGCCTAAATATGATGTCGGTGCTCTCAGTTCTGATATATTTGGGAAATGTGAATTTCATCTAAAATGTATTTTATGCACTAAGGGGAGATTTTTCCAGCAAAATAAAAGAATGTACCTCAGTGTAAAATAGCTGAATCCAACGTTTGCATGAATAATATCGGTAACATTTTTTTCCTGACTTGTTTGCGTAAAGTGCTGAATTCAGACCGTGTCGGTTAAGTGTGCGCATGATTGCAGATCGTATTATTGGCATTGATAAGACAGTCACGATGCACACACCATTTCTCCGAAAATTTAGCGATGCGAAAGATCTCCGCTAAACTCATCCTCACGAAGGTCTTGAACGCTTGAGGCTCCAAGGTAACCGTCTATCCGACGAAAAACGGCATTGCGATGATTCCCCAACCCCTTACTGTCCCGACATGGCACCAGCAAACAATTTCCTATTCCCTATAAAAGTCAAGTCCTCCCGCCCTCAAAGGACACCATCATACCCTAAATGCCGTCAAAGAAGCTTGCACGCGTAGTACCCTCAAAGGACCTTCCGCCTACCGAAAGGGAGCCTTCGTATCGTGAAAGAGCCTCAAGGGTAAAAGTGTGCCTCGACGCTCTCAAGGGAAGAAGTACTTTGAAGAATTTGAGGCTTTGTAGCATTATCTGAAATAAATCTATGTTTCCCTAACTTTTTCCGATCCTTTATAAAAAACCTTGTATTTTCGTTTTTTTAGAGAAAATAATTAATCAATTTCTTGATGAAGTATATCTCAAAACGCGTTTCATCTTCACTGAGAATTAACCAGTTTTTATTTAAAGCTTTGGTATGCATTGATCGTTGTAATAGGTACCGATACTCGTATATGGGTATTCTAAGAATGTATTTGAAAACATGTATCAATTGTTTTGGGATTTACTTTCGTCCAAATTTGAAATTAAACATTCTTCACAGAATAACATTTAAGATACGAGGCCTGTCACAAAAATAAGTAGAACAAATCTGGGGAAAACATGTATTGCTTATCAAGGTGTGAATTGTTCAAGTTCTTCATTTAGAGCACCCTTGCGTATGGACACACCAAATGCCAGTGCCTCTGCCACGCTTCTGGTAAGCTTCCTGTAAGGCATCAAGGGGACCTTCGTTCGCCCACCTCGCACGTGGACCAAAATGGTACTCAAAGGTACTTGGGACGTACTCAAAGTTCCACGTCTCGTCACCAGTAACGACCTCTATTCGAATACATTCGGGTCGCTTTCACAGTGGTCCAAGGCAAGATGTCACACAATCAGTCTTCCGACAGAGCCTTGGGGACTATCTTGGCACAGCTTTCTCATGGATAAATCTTCGTTGGGTGTTTCGCGTTGCTTTCCCAAGATCTACCGTTACCTTTTCCAATACAAATCACCCCACTCCAGCCATCTGCATTCGTTGCAGAAAATAATCCCACTCACAAGGGTGGTCTGAAAAGTTTCCGACCTAGGAAAGATACAAGAATTTTTTCTGAAATTTTCTGAGTTGGAAACTTTTCAGACCACCCACGTATTTCTGGGACAGAAACTGGATGTTTTGGATGGACACGGACAGAACACCGCTGTAATTCTAAACCTCGCCTCATACGAATCCTGCCTTACTCATCTAGCGTAATTTTTCGTATATACTTGTCTCTTTTGTCTACCTTCCTCTCCCTCTCTACCACAAACTAACTCGTTCCTCACCTTGCATCCATCTAATATTCAGCATTCTCAATATAATCCAATACAATCGCAAAGTGTAAAAATCATTCACGTAGACAAGGTTTCGAAAGCGGTTCCTACGTTGTCAGAGCCAGTGCTTTAACCAATTAAGCTACCCAAGCGTCCCAACGCATATCGACATTCAAGGAGAAATAAAGGAGGACGATTAAGGTCTTACTCCAGACGGAATACCGTAAATATAATGCCACAGGTGTTCGTGGTGGTATGCGGTTAAAGTAACTTCAAACGGAGTTGTCCACTAAATTTCATTACAAATACAGCAATTTCAAAGCGTAAAAATAATTCGTCTGGTCCGGGATTCGAACCCGGATCCTTCGATATCCGACCAAGTGCTTAAGTCAATTTTGAAACCTCAGATTCTTTAAACGCGGTTGTTCCCTATTCTTTACGAATGCTTTTCATGTCCAGCTATTCTTCGCTGATTGATGTCGGTAGAACTTCTTACAACCCATTCTATATCGCTACCAATGTTCATATTATCTCTTCCATTCACCAAAATTTAAGCTTTCCACTCGTTGATAATATCAATATACTATATATTCGCGGAGTACTTGGTTCATGGCATCCAGAGTGGCTTGCTGGTCC